>VZRI01007042.1:613-24430 GCA_013397515.1 Upupa epops | reverse complement strand
GGGCCTGAGGGAGCACGCTCGCGGGTGGGGGCTGCGGCCGCTGCTGCCGCCATCGCCATGTCGGGGGGCAGTAGTAGTAGTAGCGCTGGCGAGTGGTGCCTCATGGAAAGCGACCCGGGCGTCTTCACCGAGCTCATCAAAGGTTTCGGTGAGTGGGACCGAGCGCGGCAGCCGGGACTAGGGATAGGGGGTGGGGGTTTGGGGCTAGCCAGGCGTTGTCCCAGCGTCCCGGCGAAGGGTTCGACACCCACTGATCAAGCGGTAGCGGCCGTGTCTCGGTGACCTCGCCGCTGTCCCGGCTCAGCGCTTCCCACCGCACAGTCCCTGGGACGAAGGAGGGAGATGCGGCCCATGTTGTGGCCGGTGTCAGGGTGTCCGCTCACTGGGTGCGGGTCGCAGCTGGGGAGCCCTGCCCAGCGTCAGGTCACACGCCAGCTCTGCCGCGCGGCTGGGCGAGCACGTGGGGGTCCGGGAGAGCCCCGGCATGTGGCACAGACTGCTGGAGCTGGGCCGGGCCGCGCGCTCCTCAGTTGGTCATCCGGGTGTCGGAACGTCCAGGAGAGGGTCTTTCCAAGAGAGGCTATTTTTGTTATCGAGGATATCGCGTTAGAGTTCTGCTCAGTCGAGGTGTTTCTAGTGTTTGTTGAACTGGGCAGCTGAAAGACAACCTTTCCTGAACAGAAGAAGGCGCGATTGGCAAGGACGTTCTGGCAATTAAAGTTGCAAAGACATTAATCAAGATGCCGACAGCGACATAACTCAAGGGATGTGTGTCCCCCGAAATCACAAAATTTCTTTGGTTGGAAGAGACCTTTAAGATCATGGAGTTTTCGAACTCTGAACCCTATTAGGTCACCACTGAATCGTGTCCCTAGGTCCACATGTCATTTAAGTACCTCTAAGGATGGTGACTTCACCACGGTCATGGGCAGCCTTCTCAATATACCTTCTTGATAAAAATCACATTCACAGGTAAAGCCCCTCTCTGTGAGCACGCATAGCAGAAAGTCGGACGGAAGTTGTGATTACCAGTAGAAACTTTATAATAACGAATATATTAATTACATTAATTGGGATTGTAAAAAGCAGAGATTGCTTTCACAAACGAGGGAGTAAACTTTGTGGACGTTAGCTTCCAGCTTTGTGCAAACCCACAATAAAGAAATCCCTTGGCTGTATGTATGGACTGGCTGTTAGCACAGCGGATCCAGATTTTGGTATAGCCAAGAGGCTGTTACAGAAAAGGGCTGTAACTGAGACAAGTTATGCTGCTTGATAGCCTGCCAGGGGCTGCTTTGGCTTTTAGAATATTGAACTCTGTTGAATTGTGTTTAGTATCTTGGGCAATACTGTGATTGTACGGCTGTGGTCGACACAGGATTTTGACCAAAGAAGCAAAATAATTTTATGGTAGGTTACATTGACTTATAATTTCTGTCACATCTTTTCCACATAAGTAAAGTCCAGGCATACTTCTCCTCTTGTGTTTCTATTTAACTAAAATATTAATCTTTCAGCAAACTAAGTATTTGAACTTTTTGATTTCTTTTATTCAAAGGTCTTGCTTGACTATTTTGTTTACAGAGTTTTCAATCTGACACCAGAGATAGATGTTTTAAGTTCTGATTTGGACTAGGGCTGTGCCTTTAAAAACAAAGGAAGGTGAAGTGACCAAAGATAGGGTGATTCACTCTGCTCCTTTTCAAAATTCAGTTGTGTTATAAACACAGCATCACAGGAGAAATTCCTGAAATACTTTCTCTTGACCCATCTTATTTGGTTGGTTTGGAGTTTTTTAATGAATCACGCAAGTTGTAAAAGTTACCATAATTCTCTTACATGTCTGTTTTTACTGGCGGTGTTCCTTTAGAAGAGGTAGTTGAAGAAACCCTTATCTGTCCTTGTTGCAGGTTGTAGAGGAGCACAAGTTGAAGAAATATGGAGTTTGGAACCAGAGAACTTTGAAAAATTGAAGTAAGCCTCTTTTCTTTTCTGAATTTGCTGAGTGTGTGCTAAGCTCAGGTGTGTTTTGGTTGGGAATTTTTCTGTTCTTGTTGTTCTTATTTTTCAGTTTCTTTGGAAGTTCAATAGTATATTGATTTAACTGAAAACCTGGCAATTAAATTACTCTTGGTACTTAATCTAACGTCTTTGGTTTGGGGAAGAGGTGCTAATAACAGCCTAAATGTGAAAATAGTCTAACAGTTTTGTCATTGGCTTGCACTACATCCTTTGACAAATTTTTCAGCAAACTTTTGTTCCTTGCTTTTTCTCCCTTCCTCCATAGCATGATACTGCATCTGTTGTCCTAAATAAATTAATTTACCGTACTTACATGCTTCTGGAACTTGTTTTTACTGCAGAACCACTTGTATGTGTACATGAAGACAAATAGTCTTTATAACTGACAGTGACTGATACTGTATGGAATAGTTTGCCATTATATTAATTGTTACAATTCTGGTTTTAATTTTTATGCTGTTTTGTCTTTGGTGTTTTGTTCTATCTGCGTTCACATACAAAATTTTAAGAGGAAAATGTCATCTAACCCAGACAGTACACACATGTAGGTATTCTACCCTTGTATAATTAATATTTCAGAAGATGTAGCTATTAGTACTGTAGATGTCAAATTTTTGCCTGTCTGAAGATATTTTACAAGTTACACTTGAATGATAAATGTTACGTGAGAAGTAGTTTATATGCTGCCTGCACTGTGTGCTTCGTATGGTACTTCATCAGAACATTATCTTACTTGTTCATGAAGTAACAGCATTGCTCGCTTAAAGAGTCACTTTTGTAGCTTTCTAGTATTCAGTGATGGCCATTCCCCCACACACATATACACTATTTTAACTTAACCACTAAGAGTTAAAGACTGTAACAACATGTTGCATTTTAAAAATTCCCTCAGTGGACCCATTTAAAAAATGTTTCAGACTTCTGGACAGACCTTAGGAAAAGTTTCTTATGTAGTATAGTAAAGTGTTTATCTTTTGTAGATAAACCTTTTGTGGTAATGACCTTAAAATCAGGTTGAGAAGTTTCTACTTTAGCATAGCTGTTTATCTTGTAAGAATTGTTTCCTTTATTAATAATTTTTAATGTAAGTATTATACATATTGCAATATACAGTAAAAGCTGTTTACTATGCAATATGCAACCTTAGTATGAGGCAAAACCAGGATTTCTTTTATTTCTTGGAGAGATCATAGCATCATTTGTGTTGGAAAAGACAAGCAATAACCCCCCAGCTATACCAAGCCCAGTGTTAAATCATGTCCCTAAGTTCTATATCCAGGGTGGCAGTTCAGCTGCCTCCTTAGGCAGCCTGTTCCAAGGCTTGATGATTCTTTCAGGGACGAAGTTTTTCTAATGTCTTACCTAAACCTTCCCTGGCACAACTTGAGGTCATTTCCTCTCCTCCTATCACTTTGTACTTGTAAGAAGAACCTCCTTTCTGGTAGAAGGCTTCCAGAGCTTCTATTGGAATATTTTGCTTATGCCTAAAAGGATTGCCAAAACTTTAGTTTCAGTTCTTGTATATGATTGACAAATATTTTGATAGATATTTAATGATTTCAAATGGGTGTTATGCAACTGTAACAGTAACCAGGAAAACCAGTCTTGATTATAGGAACATTATTCACTAAATGCTAATTTGTATTATTTAGCATATGTGGAAAGAACCCTGAAGTGTTTTCTGTCTAATTAAAAGACAACTGAAAATCTCAGTGCAAGTTCCATATGTCAGAAAGAAATAACAGAATTGTATACCAGCATGCAGTTCAATTGTAGTAGAGATTTCTGGTTTTGATATTTACCAGTACATGTGATGTTTTTCTTGTAATTTCTTTTTCTTAGGCCAGTACATGGGCTTATTTTCCTCTTCAAGTGGCAGCCTGGAGAGGAACCAGCAGGTTCTGTTGTGCAGGATTCCAGACTGGATACAATATTTTTTGCTAAACAGGTATGGCACATTTGGTATTCTTCCTTATAAATGTTATGAAATATAGCTTATAACACAAAAAAATACACTGCCTTTGTCCCTATGTACATAGAACATAACATTTTACAAGGTGGAATAACATTAACCCATTCTGTGAGAGTATAAACTGTGTATTAAAAGATGACTAACAAAACAAATGCGATTGATGGGTCAGGTCACATGAATATCAGATTGAAAGAGTAAAGCTCCTATGTATTTGTCAGTCTTTTCCTGTAAGAACAAGTAATTCTACTGCACAATAATTTCTTGGTAAATGTTTTCAGAGAATGAGAAAATTATTATCTTGAAACCATTTTCAGAAAATTCTGGGAAGACATGTGCATTTTGATCGATTTTTTTATTTGTTGAGTCTCTCAAATTCTCTGCAGCCAAAGCAGTATGACTGTAGGATAATACTTTTCTTTAGCAGTTTCCAGATCATTTTGATGTGGTATTTAAATCAGAAAGGTGATGTTACAGAGGCACCCACAAAACCAGACATCAGTAGCTATCAGTAGAGTGCAGATTTATTTCAACCAGAGTTGCCTGGCACTTTCAACCACACACAAGTTCGTATGTCTAGCAGGAATACTTTAAGAAAAGATGATCCAAAATGCACACATCACACATACAAGGGAGAGACCTCCCACTCAAGGGTACATAAATGAAAAGCCACTCACCAAAAGGGATGTGAATCACTTAATCCCAGGGAAGTAACCTTGGACATCATCCCAACTCAAGGAGAGAGTCTAGACTAGACTGTAGGACCTGCTGCTCTGAGGAGGATGCTCAAAATTCACTTCTAGTAGGGCAGGCTTCAGAGCCTCAGGCTATAGGGAGCCATGGAGACAAAACATAAACTACCTATCAAGTATAGTAGTTTGGGTGTCTTTGTCTTGCCAAGGAGCTGGTGCAGCTGCCACAGTCCAACCTGTGTCCACAGTCACAACTGAACTGGTCTTCTTGAAGTGGGGGTACAGTCACCTCTTGCCTCCAAAGTTAAAAAGGAGCACAATCTTTGTGAGTTTTAAGGCTCACTGGGTCATCACTCCTTAGTTACCCTCTTTCAAAACAAATAGATTTTTAAGAAAAATACCTGTTAGGATACAGCAGCCGTCAGTGATGGCATGTTACTATTCAATCCGTTAAAAGCCATTGCCCATCAGGTTTACAAGCTGCTTGAGAATCCAGTCCTGAAAAATGTTGTAGTCCAAACAAGAAGTGAAACCCTGTGTGTTAATTACATAGCGAAGGACAAATTATTAGGTTTCTGTGAAACTTGACACACAGACTGATGCTTGAGTTTGTGGCACTGCTTTTGAGCGGTGTTTTGCCAACACCTGCAGAAGAATTTTGTGTGTAGATTTCTGGATATAAAGAAATTTGCACATACTTATGCTATAATTACAGAGAAAATGGTGGATACATGATATAGTTCTCCTGGCTATTCTGTGTTTCTGTTGTGCAGAGAACGATCTTAAATTTGTTTCTTCTATGATTATATCACTATTTTAATCAACCAATGATACTTTATTCTTTGGTCTTTTTAGTAGTTGTCTTCATCTGCCACAGCTCTTGTGTACTGCAAAGCAATGTCTATCATTCTTATGACACAATGAACAGCAGTAGTTTGCTAAAGTAGATAGGTCTGAGAGAGACTGTTTTAGGCTGTCTGATACAAATCTAGAGGTTTTTCTTTAAGATTTACCTTCATACAAAGGATTTAATCTCTCTGGCTTCCTGTGAGTGGATGACGTTCTTACTATTCATGGGATACTGAGAAGTTTCAAAGCATTTGTCTGGTTCCTCAACTTCTTTTGTGTTGGTTTTTTTTGTAACTCTCCCCTTTTCAAAGTGTAACACTGTAAGAGGAGCATTGTTGAGTTTTAAATTGTGATTGCGGAGTGTCAACAGTTTGATTAATGTTAGGCTTGCTAACAAAATGGAAAAATTAAAAGCTAACACTGAGAAGTCTTTATAGTATTCTTTGAGGCATTCATATTTAACTGATTTCTTAAGCCTGGAACCTCACTGTGGACTTGTAGGACTTTATCCTCCCTCCACCTTTCACTTGCTGCCTTTTAAGTGCTGGAGTGACTCTATGAAAGCATGCATGGAAAGCCATTTCTAGAAGTGTTCAGTATTTTAGAATATGGAGTCGTGCCATGAGTATGTTTTTCACATTTCAGTGTTGTCTGTTAGTCACGTGAAGTGGCTTAGCAATATAAAGAAAAATTGCTCTGCTTGTGTTTCATGTCAGTTCAGGTAAGTGTGGATTGAGGTATTGTGACTGGACCACCAGTGAAGTAGTCACAAAGAAACTAAAAGTTGACAAAAAAAAAAAGGATCTGAGTTTGAATTTTAGAGTGATTTTGAATTTCACCAGTTCAGCTGTAGTGATTTTTAAATTGGACGGAGTTAGCCTTAGTTAGAGATCCAACTTGACAAAAGCTGATTGGTACTAAGCAAATGGCTGATCAGATGGTTTGCTGCTGCTGAGAGCAGAATGTCTTTGCCCTACCAGGCTGTCTCCTTTCGATTTCATGGTTGTGTGTCTCACAAAACTTCGGCTGCTCGTTGAACTTCCACGAGCCAGTGCAGCTCATCAACAGTTTTCTGTAGATGGATTGTGTATGTTTTGTGGGCTGGTGTCCTGCCACTGTGAATTTATTTGTTCAGTGAGACTGTGCAGTCAAAAGCTGGTCAAAGTGAGAGAGAACGGTTCCTTTATACCAGTGCTGAGGTTATTGCATTTCTTAAAACCATACACTCTGAATCCTGAGTCACTTAGGAACACAAACATTGTTATTAAATTCTGTAAAATATCAACTCCTCTCTGTGCTTTTTTTTTATTCTCTTTATGCATGTTTTAAGTTCACTACATGGTGACTCATGATGGGGTATTGATACCTTTCAAGAATCTTTTTCTCTGTTAAGACATTCCTTTCATTTTTTGCAATTACAAAAATGGAATAAAATACCCGTAAGTTCATTTGTAAGCTGGAACCGCAAAACAAATAGATTTTTCTGGGTTAGCAAAAATTTTATGACAGTTAAGATTATTAATGTGCTGATGGGTGTCTTCAAAACTGACTTAACACCAGAACCCTATAAACATCAAGATGACTTTGCTTCCTTCCTTTCCCATACATTTTCTTCTTTTAAAGAGATCTGATACAAACCATTTTACTGCAGACAAGTTCTAAAATGTTATTCAGAAACCTTTATAAGCTGTTAAAATACAGTGATTTAGTATGGGAAATGAATGATGCTGTTACAGCATTGCTCAGTTTCTATTCAATTTTAATTAAATGATCCACCTTAAAAATTGGTGGAGTTGATCTTTAATTAGGTGTAAAAGGCTACAGCTCTCAAACTGTGTCTAGCAAAACATTTTTTACATTGCTTTAGGAAACACGATTAGGATAAGTTTGTGCATGTTCACATCTTACTCCACAACCACATCTACTCCACATTTATATCCACAAACGTAGCAGTATTGTAGTTGAATTCCAAATGACAGGTAGGTCTTGTTCTAAGTTAAATGATAAGTATGTTGTGGGGTGGGGTTGAGTCTTGAAGTCTGTTGAATATGCATGCATATTAAAGGATTTCTTTGAATGGTCACTTTTATGTGCACTCATGTTAAATTTGGCCTCCCTGTTATGCCTAGGTATGATTTGGTCCTCATTTTGAGGCCACAGAACTCTGGATGATCTTACATACCCTTTGAGCTAGGATACCTAGGCACAAGGAGGTGAGTTAAGGATACAGTTTCAGCCTTAACTCTCAATTTCCTGATTTCTGTGTTAATCAAGCAGGCCCTTGCTGGTATGTTAACACCTGGTGGCTACACAATTGTACCACTCAATATATTCAGCTGTCTTCAGCGCTGTTCTGAATAGCTGTACTCTGTGCTGATTGCTGCTGAAGACAAACAAGAACACTTTTGTTGCAGACTTAAATACTAAACTTTTTTCGTTTATAGCCTCTTCAGGTTTTATTACTGAAGTTTTGGTGTTGTGCCTTTATTGTGTGCCATATATTTATTTTATGCTGCATTGTGATATAGTCATAGAATCCTTAGGGATCGGAATGGACCTCGAAAGATCATCTAGCCCAATCCCCCTGCCACAGCAGGATCACCTAGACCAGGTTACACAGGAACACATCCAAGCAGGTCTTGAACGTCTCCACAGAAGGAGACTCCACAACACCCCTGGGCAGCCTGTTCCAATGCTCCATTACCCTCACTTTGGAGAAGTTCCTTCTGATATTTATACAGAACCTCCTATATTCCAGCTTGCACCCATTGCCTTGTCCTATCACTAGATGACCTTGATAAGAGCCTGACTCCTCACAATTGTGATAATATTAGCTTTATTAATTTGGTATAAAATCTGTAGTCTTTAGAAGGAGGATTTACTAAATTATGCTGTTAATAGCAGAACACGCGTCTTTTATCTTAATGTCATTAATGGAAGCATATGTTTTTGGGTTTTTTTTACATTTTCAGTAATTTACTTGATTTCAAGCTCAAAACTTTTGTCAATTTCAGGTTTTGTAATGCTACAATACACCAGATATCAGTGTTAAAGCTAAAATAACTAGGGAAAACAGGTAACTTATAAATAAAATAAACTTTGAGCTTGAAAGTCACAAAGATATTTTTAGTAATTGAATATAACTATAGGAAAATTATAACTTTATTCCAAAGTAATAAAAAAAATTATGTTGGGTCTTTAAATAAGTTCCAGTTTTATAGTGCAGATTTTTTCATGTTGAGCTTTGAGTAGGTGAACCTCACACATTTTCTCATAGTACTACCCATTGCAGTACAGGGTTACATACAGTCTTTTGAAAAACAGAATACATAAATTAGTACATGATAGAGGATGCAAGTCAAAAACACTTAGACTGTGTCAGCCTTACACTGATCCAGAAATTCAGATTGGATCCTTAGAGAAGGTTGCAAGCTTGTGAAGTTGTGTCTTAATTGAATACTGTGCCAGTATGCTACAGATTTCTTGGTTTAAAACTAAGCTTCACGTGGCAGCATGGCAATCTTGCTGACTTTTATGAGATTGTCTCACTAATGTCCAAATACATCTGTATGGATATTACTATATTCTTTCAAAAATTATTAAGTACACCTTGTAGCTTTGCTACCAAATTGGTTCATATATATGTATCTGCTTTAAATTTGAGCTCTGAATATTGATCAATCAAACAATTCACCAGGAGTTCCTAGACAGAAATATAAAAGGAAATGTTCGGATTTCTGGACAAATGCAGAAAATCCTTCCTCAAGTCAAAATAAAGATCTTTCTGGAACAATCTGAATTTATTGTCATGCCATCTAAATGCAGAAAGTGTTTTCTGTCAGTGCTAAGACAAGTGAGAGATGCACTGGGAATTAGAGTAGATTAGTATCCTGACCAGTTTCTTTCAAAGGACTTGCTAGCCTGTGCATACAGCAGTGCTGGACTGTCAGTGTGCACTGATAGGGTGCTGTGTTCTGTGACAAGTAAATGTTGCGCTTGTCAGTGTTGGGTACTGCAAGTCATCTCCTCACTGTACTCTTCACCTTGCCAATGAACTACCACCAGCTAGACATGTGTTTCTTCTGTCTTGCTAGTTTTCTCCTATCACCTTGATCCAAGAATACACAGTCTTTTTGTGTGTATCACCTTGTTTATGTTCCTCTTTCCTCTCTACAGGACTATGCTTGCTGCACTTTCTTTACCTTTGTGAAGTATGTAATATTTGTAGGTCTAGAATGTATTTCCATTTCAGCTGCTCGAGGCCACTGCTCTGAGATCTGTATTTGTTGTGTATTGTTCTCTAGAAGTAAGACAAAATTGTTTGTCTTGACCCTTATATATTTAGAGACTCCTTTCCTACTCTAGTTGAAATACAGAAATATATATATGCTGAAAGGCAGATGAGAACACAAATTCCATGCCAAGTTGAATTTTCCCTCCTATTTTTGCTTTCATTTAAAGCTCCTACATCCAGCTGGTCTAACGGAGTGCCTTTATTGGTGATGCTTCTAGACACAAAAACTCTTGTAATTTCCCTTCCTTTTTTTTATGAAGCCATTATTGCATTAATATTATGCTGGAGCAACTACTATTGTTCCATTTTGATTTTTCAGTAAAAAATTACGACATAGTGCTGTCTCTCCCTACAATGTTATTAGTTACCAAAAAGCGCAGTTTGAGTCAGTGACTCTTTTTTCATTGCAGCACCACTGTTCTGTCAGTTCTGCACCACAGGTCTTTCTACTTTACCTCTTTTCTTTATCAGCTTACTTATTGTGTTTGCAGCCACCACTTCAGTTTAGCCCACTCTAATTCACTTAGGATCTTTCTGCTTTACAGCTGTCTCTGATACTGTTCTCTCATCATAGTTCAGAAAATCTTTAGTTCTTGGTTCCTTTTTCTGTTACAGTGTTAATTCTCTCAAATTATGTCATTCTAGTAGTCTGTAGGGTTAAAGTTTTCTGCTGTTGGTTATTACTTCACTGCCATTGAAGGATTTTTCTTTCTATGGCCTTTATTTTGTAACTGTGTGAACTCTACCCTTTAGCTTCTGTACCTGCAGCTTGTTTTATTACAGTTGCTGTAATATGTGCTGTGTGTGTAGCTGACTCCCTTCATTACCATTTAACTGTTTTTCTTAATTTGGGTGCTTTATTATTTCTATGATATGGACTATACAGACATTATCTGAACGGAGAATACTATTCCTGGTGTATAAAAAGTGATTGTGGTTTGTAGTATTAATATAGTAGGTTTTCATTTGTTACAGACTAGCTTTGATTGTAAAATGGGTTGTGTGTGTTTCTCTTTTCTCCTTTCTTGTTGCAAGTGGTTTCATATTTATAACCCTGAAGTAATTTTCATTTGTTTAATAAAAAATCAATATCCTCTCTACCACTCTTAAGCTTTACGTAGCATTTCCAGTTGCCAAATAGTCTTGTAGACTGAAGACATGTTATTTTTCCTAGCTTCTATCTCTCTGAGAAGAAACTGCTCATGTGAAGTCTTGTATCATGGCCTTAACTGTTTGTTTAACTGTACTTTGAATTAAATCTCAGATTATACTTAATAATCCTTCTAGGGACTCATTTTCTTTAAAATACTGTATTTTAGATTGGGTATTACTAAGCAATAGTAAAGACATGGCAATTGTTTAATACTACTTTGTAAAAAAAAATGAAGAGGTTTGTTTATATTTTTTTTAAAAAGTAGTATTAAATTCTAAGAACCAATGTCACAGCAACTCATAAGTTAAATGTTAGGTTGAGAAGCATAGAAGCAAGGGAGAAAATCTGAAATTTTGTATGGAAAAATAAATTTAGCAAACCAGTCTTTACATTTTGGAACACCTCTACATTTTATTAGTTTCTCTCTAGGATATTAGAATGTTTTGTCTAATACAACCCTTTTGTAAATATTCTAAACACCATAGTTTTCTTTATTACCCCAAATGTATTTAATCTTTTCCTTAGCTCCCAATCCTGGTAGAAGTTCAGGTTATATGAAAGACATTCTGTTTGGGACAGCTGACTTCTTTTTTTAAGCCCATAGATAAAATGTAATTTGGGCAGCTTGCATTGAGTACTACTTCTATTATTTTCCACTAAGATCAAATCACAGAAACTTTTATTTCTTCTGTGTCCTTTATTAATTGCTTTAGCGAATTGTTGAGGCACTAGTATGACTGTTTCTAAGCAGAATTGGGAAATAGCAGTTTTATCAATTAATTGTGTATGAAGCCCATCCAGCTTTCATTATATGTATTCTATGGCAAAGGCTTTTCTGTGGCTGTTCAGGCTGGATTTGTTGCTATTTTAGCATGAAGTTCTGATGTGAATTGGCATAGAATGTCTGTGTTTCTAATGTGTCATCCAGCTTAAATGTTTATCACTGGTACTGAAGAACATCACTCTTTTTTTCCAGGTTATTAATAATGCTTGTGCTACTCAAGCCATAGTAAGTGTGCTCTTAAACTGTGCTCATCAAGATATCCATCTAGGAGAGACTTTGTCAGAATTTAAAGAATTTTCACAAAGTTTTGATGCTGCAGTAAGTGCTTTCTATATCTTCTGTATTTTAAGTGTTAGAGTGTTGTATCTGTGTGGGCTTAAAATTTAATTTTACTGCTTGCTTTCAGATGAAAGGTTTGGCGCTAAGCAACTCAGAAGTGATTAGGCAGGTTCACAACAGTTTTGCCAGGTAACACGTGTTTTAAAATCTAGGCAAATTTGGAGAAAAATTTCTTTTTCATCTCCAATTTTAAAATGCTCTTCTTTGCAGACAACAGATGTTTGAATTTGATGCAAAGTCTTCCGCAAAAGAAGAAGATGCATTTCACTTTGTCAGCTATGTTCCTGTTAATGGACGGCTGTATGAACTAGATGGCTTAAGGGAAGGGCCAATTGACTTAGGTAATATTTTCTATTTTTCCTGAACATCCTTGATTTTAACAATAGCTGATTGTTAATATTATTGCAACAAAATATCTGTATGTTGTAGGATCAAAGAAAGTTAACTATTAAAACTGAATTTAAGCGTTTTCTTAATGTGCTATTCAAGCTTGGGCTTTGCAGTCATTTATGTCACTTTAATTTTGTTGGTCTGAAGATGCCTTTTTTTCTGCTCTCTCCACATTTACAATCATTTCTCCTTATGTTCAACAATGAAATGAACAATGTTTCCATGTTTACGTAGCCAGCTTTCTGTGGAAGTTTGGTCTCCTACTTTAGCAAATACGGTGGTGTTTTGAGCTGTCTCTAGAAAAAACTGGTAAAACCATGTAAACTTTTTGGCTTTCCTTACTGATAGCATGCAATTACTTTTCCTAATGTTTTCTCCCACATCTTCCTTTGCTGTTTTTTTTTCCCTGAGGTTGATGGTCAACTACCCATTCAATTTATCATTTGTTTCTTCTGTGCAAGGATGTATATAGCTGACCCCATACACTTGTTTCACACATTATGTGGCTGGTGTTTACACACTGCCTTCTTTCTTCCTAGATAGCCAGTATTTTCCCAATGTTTTTAAAAAAGAATAGATACTTTTAGCATAATTTTACTCTTTGTTTGTATGTCTTGTTTTTATTCTTACCTTGCCCTCTTGTGTCTTGGAAAGCTTTGCAGTATCTGTCATGAGTCTGTGCTTCCTTTCAAGTCTGATATGTCTCAGTATGTTCCATGTTCCATTTTGAGAGGGTTTTCCCCGTTTTCATGACAGTTGTATTTATTTTTAGGCTGATTAATGGCTTGTTACTAAATTTCATCTGTAGCCTGACTAGAGAAGGCTATACACTCTGCAGATCTACCAGAAACCCAGCTTCTGTGATCACAAGATCAGAAGCCCCTTGGTTTGCTTTAAGATCTTGAAATTGTTAAAGAGGCATTTTCAATTTACAAAATCACTTTTAGTTATTCTCAAATTTATCTTAAAACCAAGGTATCTATCATACATAGTTCTGTAATTTTTTCAGTGCCTAAGTGTTTAACCATATATTGTTCCTATGTAGTACTAACGCTAACGGAACAATTGTAACTATCCATACTTCTTTCTTTTACTGTGTGCTTTTATGTTGTCATCCCAAATAAGATTTTAATGGCAAAACAAATTACGTAGCATATTCTCACCCACTCCCCTGCACCCTCCTGTTAGGTGCTTGTGCCCTTAAAGTTTCATTTTTGGTTGCTGTTGCCAGTGCATTATTTAAGCATTGTTATTTTAAAATGCGTCTTCCACCTCCTTCAAAATCACCTAAGTAATTTAAGGTTGTAGTTCCCAAGGAAAAACTTTGTGTTCTGAAGTTGCTGTATAAGCCTGAATTATACAAGCAAGTATTTGCAATAAATTTTGCAAAGATGACCGGTATTTTTTTCCTGTGTTTTTTCTAGGTTCATGCAATCAAGATGATTGGATTAGCGCTGTACGGCCTGTCATAGAGAAACGTATACAAAAGTAAATGGCCATGATGCTTTTAAAGTATAGCACCTTATATGTGTGCAAAATGTCATTCATCTTAATTTCCTTTGATTAAAGGATTTCAAGTGAAGTTCTAAGGAAGAAAATTTAGCATCATTTTCCTATTGCCTATTGAGCAAATGTCATACTAGATAAGTCTCAAATAAGCAGTGCTCCTGTGTGATTAATCAAAAAAGGTATCTGTGCAGTGAAGAGAGATCCTACTAGTACTCAGAAAAAGGAAGAGAAAGATTATTAACTCTGGGTCTTAGCGAATGAAAGCTATCTGCCATTACCATGGATCAAGTTTGCATGTGCACTTAAAAAAAACAGATAACTATATCCCTACAGCTGCTATTTACAGAGAACAAGATTTCTATATGTATGTGACTGGGTTTAAAAATCTAAGCTAGAGTAACATACTATAGGAGTTCTCTTATTTGTTAGCTCTGACTTAAAAATACAGCCCCAGATGTATTGGAAGTTGATATCATGCTGTATGTAGAAAATAATTTTCACAGTAATTTTCACAGTTTTTCGTTTTTTTTCTGTTAAGCAGAACATTGCTACAAAACCCCATTTGAAGAATTTACACTCTGAAAGGCTTGCTAGTCTAACTGTAGATTGTACTTTTCACACTGTATGAAGTCTCCAACTTTTTAAAACACAGTAATGAGAAAGCAAATGTTATTGTGTGCAGCAGTCTTGTGCAAGTTTTGCTGTCAACTGTGTCATGTTTGATTTCTTTTTTGGACCGTTTCAATATTTATTTTATGACCACAACAGGAATTGGGAATGTCTTGGGAGAGGAGGTTATTAGGAGTTACATGTTGGACAGTAACAAGATTGATTTTTATTTTGTGGCAAGACTGGGTGTGTAACACAGCTTAACCTAATAGAATCATAGTGTGTTGTGGGTTGGAGTGGACCTTAAAGGTCAGATAGTCCAAGCCCCTGCTGCAGCTAGATTGACTTAGATTTGTCTTTTTTTTCTACAAAATACAGATTTTCTAGAAAAAAAATTCTGAATTGTCATGTTAGAATTCGGTTTGGAAAAATGTTGGCTTTTTTTTTTTTTTTTTTCATTAAGGTACAGTGAAGGCGAGATAAGGTTTAACTTGATGGCTATTGTATCCGACAGAAAGATGATCTATGAGCAAAGGATTGCGGAATTACAGCAACAACTTGCAGAGGTAGGCCATGGTATTTAAGTGACTGGAGTGATTCTGTGTTAACAGTTCTTTGCTTTATTACTCACCTTCTTCCCTTTCCCCAAATACAGTAATCATTACTAAATCACTAAAAAGAAAAAAAGGGGGAGGATTAGTACCTGTCTGTCCTGGTTAGTTCTGAATGAGCTGATTTGAACACTCAATACAGTGTGACCATGTCACTGCTTTTGTCTTGACAAATTTGATGTGATAGTGCAACTGTTCTTTTCCTAGTACTTGTTTATAACTAACTGCATAATTTCCTTGAATGTTCCTGTAACAGCAAGCAAAACTTAGAAGTACTCTTAATACAGTGCTACTTTAAATACTTTTTTAATGCAGTAATGTAATTCATTTAACTTTCTGGTTTGTGGTAGGAGGAGCCTATGGATACAGATCAGAGTAGTAATATGTTAAGCTCTATACAATCAGAGGTTGCAAAATATCAGATGTTAATTGAAGAGGAGAACCAAAAATTAAAAAGATACAAGGTATGTAACTTTTGCTTTTCTAATGAAACTATTGGGAAAGTTGTAAGAAAAAGTCAACTTTGGTATCCATTGGAGGCTGTTACAATTAATCTAATCATAGAATCATTAGGGACCAGAAGGGACCTCAAAAGATCATCTAGTTCAATCCCTCTGCCACAGCAGGATCACCTAGACCAAGTCGCACAGGAACAGATCCAGGCTGAATGTCTCCATAGAAGGAGACTCCCATAACACCCCTGGGCAGCCTGTTCCAATGCTCCGTTACTCTCACTGTGAAGAAGTTAGTCTTCTGATATTTATATGGAACCTCCTATGTTCCAGCTTGCACCCATTGCCCCTTGTCCTATCACCAGATGACACTGAGAAGAGCCTGGCTCCATCTTCCTGATACCCACCCCTCACGTATTTATAGACATTAATGAGGTCACCCCTCAGCCTCCTCTTCTTCAAGCTGAAGAGATCCAGCTCCCTCAGCCTTTCCTCATAAGGGAGGTGTTCCACTTCCCTCATGATCTTCATTGCTCTACACTGATGGGTACTAGACTCTGCTGTGTAAATTTATCATGCATTCCACAATTTATGATTAATTAGCAGTTTGCATCCTTGTAGCTATGAGGCTTACCAGTCAGTTTGTAAAGGTCTCTGTGGTTTTCTGTGTTTTACTACTTTCTGTGTTTCTCACCATAAATGGTTTTTAAGAACACCGTGTTCTGCTGGAAAACAAATTGCTCTGTGTGCCCCAGAAAGCTCATCAGCCTTGTCTTTCTGAAAAGTTACTAATTATAGTACTGTGTGTAACAGTGGCCTCTTACTAAGGGGGATTTTTTTCTTTTATTTGATCTGTTAGTAATATTTTATCTACAGATAGACTCTTCCAGCTCTCATATTCAGAATAGCTGTAGAGTGCTGATGTGTCAGTTGATAACAGAATTTTCTGTCTAGTTCATTCTGTTGTATGGGTACTTAATGAGAAAGGGGAAGTTTCTCTGAGATCATCACTTGAAACTTTTTTCATAATTCCTTAATAACAAAATGTTTTGAGGGATAAAAGCTGGGGAACAATTTTGTTGTATTTTTATACCCCCTTAACCTGTTTGTTGGGGTATAGAAAGTGGCTAGATTAAAAGTAAGTTTTAAAATAGAAGTGGTATGTATCAACGGATAAGGAAATATTTTCACTAGTTTTTAAAAGGTACAGGCCAAGACTTCAGTAATCTTAATGATAATTCAAAATATTTCTACAGTACATGTGTTATGATGTAAAGAGTTGTCTCTAAAGCTGGGTCCCTACATTGTGTTCCACAGCATCAGGATGCAATTAAGTAACTGTTGAATAAATCGAAATTGAAGCATGTCCTGGATACCTCAACACCTAATACCTAACACCCGTTTTCTACATTTTTGGAGGATTGAATCATTGTGCAAAGTGGTTATAACAAGGATTATGCTTTTGCATTGCAGAATTGTTAAGTTTGGTTGAGGCCACAACTATGCAAATACATTGGTCAAACTGCAATTTAAAGTGAAGGAAAAGAACTAGAATAACACAACTTGAGAGTGTTACAACATTGGCCAAACCATACAAACTACTTACTTGTTGATGTTTTTTCAGCTAGTATGAGAAAAGACCATAATGGGAATTTGTGCCTTAAACACAAATTTGTCTGCATGTATTTACTCACTGCATGCACAAATTGCATGGCTTTGACTTTATTCTTAGATGGCTGAAATTTTAAAAAGAATTCCAGGTCTTGGGGGATGAGGAGGTTGCAAAAACTATGCCAGGAATGGGAAAACCCGCTCCTTAAACATGCAATAATTGTTGATGCATTCAATTTATTTGTAGATTGAAAATATTAGAAGAAAACATAATTACCTGCCTTTCATCATGGAATTGTTAAAGACTCTAGCAGAGCACCAACAGCTAATACCATTAGTAGAAAAAGTAAGTATTTCTTAGCTGACATTTAAGAAACGGTATTTTGCTGTGATTTTTCACATATTTTAGTTGAAAGTGCCATCAGACACCTTGTAAGTACAAATGGCACCGTTACCCTCAGAAATGGATTCTTTACCTGGTAGGCAAGCCATTACACACATAGGGTTGAACAGAGGCTGGGAGCCAGATGGTATCCCACAAAGCTAGTTTTACACCAGTGTCTTACAGAGTTTCATTTTATAGACCAAAAATGGAATTTCACCTAAGAATAGGTGAATGAAGAAACTGTAAATTCACTCTTAAGAATAATGTTCAACACTTATCTCTAAGAGTATTGATGGCCCTTAAGTTTCACTTAAAGTAATACTACCCCCCTCTGAATACCACCTTCTGCTCAGCTTTCCTTCATATTAGGAAACCAATTCACAGAAGATAATTTAGCCTGCTTTTCTTAGACATCAGCCTAAGTTATTTATTTAAACCACTACATGCAGAGATATTCCCAGTTTACCTGGTAGTCTCTTGCACTTCTCATCAGATACAGTTGCAGTGGCGATAGGAGGACAGTGGGACTTACCAACTTGGTACTGTTACACAAAGGCAAACTGAGTCTCCCCTTTAATAACCTAAACAAATTTTGTAATGTTATAATAACAGCTAAATGATCGCATTACAGGACGCAAGATGATACAGTACAAGAGACACATGATTTGGGTTTTTTTACATGGGGAAGTCCTACTAAAATGTAGTTCCAGTTCGTATGTGGTAGAACTCTCCATCCTGTCTTGATAGTCTTTCTTGACCTGAAGAGTATTTAAATGTACAAAGACACCAACGATATGTATATAAGATTGATCCTTTTGCCAACCTGGACTTTCAGTGCTCAGGTTTGTTGCTTTATGTGTCAACACTAGATGGCATCCTGTGCACTGAGATGCTGGCAATTTAACTAGCTTGAAATTTGTTGTCTTTTCTCTGTTCAGACACAGATTTACTGGCTCATTGTTTTCACATTTCGCAGTGACATCGATTTACTATTAAGATTTGTATTACAGATGTGGTTGTATTACAAGTTGGTTAGTCCCACTGTCCTCCTATTTCCACTGAAATTGTGCTTGATGAGAAGTGCAAGAGACTTCCAGCTAAACTGGGAATATATCTGCAATACAAGTGTGTATGTCATGTTGACAAGTTTTCTAAACTGTATGGCTACTCAAGAACTTGAATTGCAGTTAAGATCAGCACATAGAAAGTATCCCTAAGTTTGAACTCACTGAAAAAATCCCTGTATTACAGTAAGGTTTTTAAAAAGGTTTTTACCTTTCTTTTGAATTTTATGGTTTCTTTTGAAGCATGTATTCAAGCTTATGTGTTCTTAAAAGACTCTACATAAGAACCTAGAAAACTAGTAATAGCATAACTTCTGAAGGGATTAAACTTGCATTTAAAATGGTTTCTTTTTCTTCACAGTGTATTTTGTCAAATGTTCAAGAACGTAGTGACTATGTACTCATCTCCCCTTATTTTCTAGGCGAAGGAAAAACAGAATGCCAAGAAAGTTCAGGAGGCCAAGTGAAGATGACTTTGCAAAGAACAGTTAGATGCTTGTGAAACTATTTTCATGACAACAAATAAAACTTTTCATAAACATTAAGTTTTGTCCAGCGCACGTTCAATGATTGTAACAGTTTGTCTTGTACTGTATGCATGGGTCTAATTTTCTTCCTTTCCCTGGATCTTGTGCATGTGGTACTGCCAAGAAATGTTTAGGTTCTCTTGGTCAAATTCAGTATTTAACAATCTGTCTGATTTCTGAAAGCTTGGGAATTGGACCTAAAGGTGTGCAAGGAAAATGTACCTGTTTTTTCCCCACTTGAATTTATGATAATGATGCACATGCCAGAGTTTTAAGCATGAGCTTTCTTTGCTCATCCCTACTAACAAGTACCATGCTATCCAATCGTTCAGTGACATACCTTGTGTCTTTGTTTTTATGAAGTATGTGTCTAATTTTTTTACAAAATTGAAAAGTATGACTTTAGCTGTAGAAACATGTATAATGTATAATCTCAACAGATACGCATTGCTTTAGTAGAAAAAATAATAAATATTTCCATTTTTATTTTGGCAGACTTTCTCCTGTGGTATTTCACTTTTGGATAAAGTGATTAGGATATGTATTGGTGATAGGCCTTGTGATTTAGAGCATTTGGGTTAGAAAGAAGGCACGCTACTGTTTTATGGAGATAATACTCTTGGATATAATGTAGTACTGTCTTACAGTGTATTAAAGTCTTTTAAGATGATGCTTTTAAATTGATAAAAAAACTTTATGGAAGGTGCTTGTTCCATGGACCAAAGGGAGTGTCTGGGGAATGGAGCTCACATGGTGTCTGACCATAGCGCTGCTTATTAATGAACTATCAATAAGCATAAACAAGCACAAGAACTTGGATTGATTGGAAAACATTTAAAACCAGAAAACAATGGTTGTGTTTCACTTAGTTCACTCAGGTGTCTTGTAGGCTTTTATGATGAAAATATCCTATATTTAGAGAGTGTTTTAAAACCCTATTGCAGATGCAGTTATGCACTTCACTGTCATGAAAAAAGTAACAATGTACTTATCAACAGAAAACTGACTTAAAGTTTGAACAGTAAATGAAATATTTTTACAAGACACAGTGGAAAGACTGGATTAACCACGTGGAGGACAGGGTCAGACAAAGCTGGCAGGAGACCTTCCCATTTAAAAGATTATGTGTGCACAGTTGATCTTACGTACTGTGTTAATGAAGCTTCAGTTTTTTACACGGTATTAGTCACTTACCAAGGGTCTTGTGACAAGGAGTCCCAATGTTAAAGATTATCCTTGACACGCATTCCTGACCTGGGGGAGATCCTGGTGTGCAGCCAGCTGCCCACCAAAGGATTGCTCAAAGGGCTCTAGGATTGATCTGCTATTTGCAGGGGAAGATTACAGAATCATAGAATATATTGGGTTGGAAGGTTACCTCCACAGGTCATCTTGCACAAACCCTTTGCAACAAGGACTCTAACTTGCTTAGAAGCTTGAATGTCTCCAGGGAGGGGGCTTCTACCACCTGTCTAGACAACTTGTTCCAGGGATCCACCACCCTCATGAGCTTTTTTGTAATGTCCAGCCTAAATCTAACCTTTTCTAGCTTAAAATCATTGTGCTTCATCCTATTGTTCCACGCCCTTGTGAATAAGTTCTTGCCCAGCCACCTTTATTATTTACATATCAAATATGCACTGGAACTTATTACTGAAGTAATTAATATTGGCTATTATCTATTTCCCCTGAATCCGCATTGAGCAGGATGCAGTCATCTCACCCAGAGGCATCGTTATTGCATCTTTGTCTCAGATGCAGAGATGTTGGTGGAGCTCACCCTCACAAACCTCAACATGAATTGCTGTTAAGTCTTGCTGCTTCACATGTATTGCCTATATATATCGACAGGATAGAAGTTTGGCTGAAGAAGTAAAAAATGCACTGTGCTCTCCTACTGCTGAAAGGATCCATTTGACACTGCTATGGCTGGAAGTGTTTCAGAAAAGAACACCAGATCCCTGTCTGTATTTTGCGTAGAATTTCAGGTTGATGGAAACATAAATTGTGTGTGATTTCTCTACTTCAGCAATTCATTGCACTACTATTGTTTGGGGAAAGGTAAAGATCCTTCAAGGTATTCCTGATCTTAATATTATATGCTAAACTCCATTTAAACCTGTTGAAAAGATTCATCTATCTCTTTAAGTGATAGCCTGATGAATCCTGCTTGTGGAGAATTCTGATATTCTCTACAAGAAAATCTTGCTATTCCATTAATAGATGCTAACTTAAATTCTATCAAAGGTATTTGATTTTTTTATTTGTATGCCATGGCAGGTACTAAAGGAATTTTGTTGAAGCAGCAAGCTTTTTTTGCTATTGTCAGTAAATCGTAGTAGTATTTTTTTAAAGAACTTAGAGTAACATACTGCTAGAAAAAATTATAAATTTAGGAAAAGAAGTGAGCGTTAAGATGAAAATTGAATATAATTTGTTAGTCCAAACATTATTAGTATCTGATAGTTACAGGTCACTGAATAAAAAAGCAAACAGAAGAAAACTTGCCTAGGAATGCAGCTTGTAACACAGCTCATGTAACCCATGAAGGTCAAAATGCCCCCTGAAAAGAACCTTTCCAAGTGCCAAGAAGCACTAGTTTTTCTAGTTTTTGTTCTGTAAAGCTGGTAAAGTCCTTGACCTATTCCTCAAAGACTTATTTAAGGCACTCCAGCTATGATTTAACAGCCTCCTCGGTTCAAGGGGGTATAAACTGTATTTCACACACTAAGGACAGTACCCTGAGCTCTGTGGCTACATGCTGACTGCTAGCAGCAGCAACTTAGAAAAGTTCTATATCAATTACTACTGCTTTGCATGGGTGTTGATGAGTATTGCCTGTGTTGGAGACAGACTGTATGTACCAGATCCAGCACACAGGCTTTTTTTACCTAAGGTGTAGAGGTTCTATTTGTTATTCTACTGTTAACACTTCTGACAAATTCTGGTCAAAACTACAGGCATGTGAAGTACATGCTTCCTTAGTCCCCAGGGCAGTCTCATTTTCAACTACCTACTTGCAATACAACTAGTTACATTTTAGTGTTTTCCAATGATGACTGCAAGTTAATACCATCTCAATAAGGAGAGACTTCACAACTAAAGCTGATGTACTACTTCTGGATGTGGTATTTGTTATAATATTTTCAGATCCAGTTTATTCACATAGCAAATATTTGTTAATAATGTAATTTTTCTCAGGAGAATAAGGATAAGCAGGTTGGCATTGTAACTCAACCTGCTATATGCTTTCAGAAAACCTCTGGCATTCCTTCTAAAGGTGGGCAGTATAAGCCTGCTGCCATTATCATGGCAAACACAGTGTAGAAGAGAAATTTCTTATATAGTGCAGAATGCTGGATGCAAACCATAAATACTGTTACATAATAGATGGCTTTATGACTTCTGGAGGGGTCTATACATGCCAGTGGCACACATTTCCACAGAGTTATTAATGTGGTTCCAATGCTTTTCACTATGTGAAAAAATCAGCATTACCATAATTTGGTGGTTGTTGTTTGTACTACGCTGCTTACTCATTGCTGTCTCTGTTCTCTTTCTATGTTCAAAAAGTTCAGCTCAATAACCTAGAGAAAAAGGAGTGTCAGCAGGAGAAGAGAGGGCTTCAGGGGACCTTACAGCAGCCTTCTAGTATCTGAAGAGGACCTAGATAAAAGCTGGGGAGGGACTTTTTACTCTAGTGAATGGACAAGGTGGAATGGCTTCAAACTAAAAGAACATACATTTAGATTAGATCTTAGGAATTAAATTCCTCACTATGAGGGTGGTAAGGAACTGGAACAGGTTGCCCAGGGAGGGTCTGCATGTCCCCTCCCTGGAAGTGTTCAAGACCAGGCTGGACCAGGATCTGTGAGGACTCCCCAGGGCAGTGGGGGCTAGATGATCTTTAAGGTCCCTTCCTACCTAAAACTAAGAGTAACCTCAGTATCTAAGCATGCCTGCAGGGTTATGATGTCATTGAAATCATAGAGGGATGATTCTCAGGACTGAAAAGTAGGGATAAATGGGTATGGACTCTCTAGGAAAGACAGACAAGAGAAAAAGGAAGAAGGGGTTGTCTCTAGATTAAAGACCAACTTGAATGCATGGAACTCCACTTGGGGAGGGAAGAAGAATTAACAGAGAACTTACGGGTGAGAATCAAAGTGAAAGTGGGAGTCTGCTACAGGCCACCTGACCAGAAAGACCTGGAGGATGAAGCCCTTTATGAACAGATAAGAACAGCTTCAAGTTCACAAGCCCTGGTCCTCATGGGGGATTTCAACCACTTAGATACCTGTTGGAAGCACAACACAGCATAGCACCAGCAATCTAGGAGGCTCCTGGAGTGCGTTGAGGATAGCTTCCTCGTTCAAGTGATAGAGGAACCTATCACAAAAAGCGCTGTCCTGGACCTTGTCCTCACCAACAAGGAGGAGCTGGTGAGTGAAGCAAAGCTCAAGAGCAGTCTCCACTGTAGTGATCATGAAATGGTGGAATTTACAATTATTTGGGTACCTAAGAAGATGCTTAGTAAGCCTGCAACCCTGGACTTCA
>VZRI01007041.1:12130-24716 GCA_013397515.1 Upupa epops | reverse complement strand
CGCACCCACAAACTCTCAATTCTTGANAACTCTCAATTCTTGATTCCTCTGCCCCTGGACAGAACTCAAGAGATTCCACTTGCTCTCTGACGTAAAGAGTAACTCCACCACCTCATCTTGCTATTCTGTCCCTCCTGACAAGGGCATAGCCACCCATGACCACATTGAAGTTGTGCGAGCTGTCCCACCAGTTCTCTGTCACCAGGTCATAATCACCTGACTGGACACAGATTTCTAACTCCTTCTGATTATTCCCCATGCTGCATGCCTGGGTGTACAGGCACATTAGGGAGCAAGCTTGAGTGCTCAGATTTCACCCTAGGATGGCGAGAGGCCACCTGGTTTTCATTAAGACCACATCAACTTCGAGCCCACCCCCCTTTGAATCTAGTTTAAAGCCCTCTGAATGAGCCCTGCCAGTTCCTACCCCAGAACCCTGTTTCTCCTCTGGAATAAACCTCTCGCCTGTGGACCTGTAAGATCTGGTGTCTTACAGAACCAGTCATTATTAAAGAACCCAAAGCCCTGCCTGTAGCACCAGTCTTGTAACCAGATATTAATGGTATTCCAGCCTGTGTCCTCACCCCAAAGTGGAAGTAATGAAGATAACACAGTTTGTGCACCAGGCTCTTTTACCCAATGTCCCAAGGCCTTGGAGTCGTTCTTCATTCCCCTCAGGCTATGGAATACAGCTTCCTCCCCACCTGTCTGCAAGATCAGCAGTGGGTAATAGTCATCTGATCTGACCAGGCTAGGGAGCATCCTAGTAATATTCTCAATCTGGGCTCCAGGTGGACTGCAGACTTTTCTGTGAAAAGGAAAGTGGTGACTGCCTGGCTAATGCTGCAAGAGTACCGAAATCCCAGCCACCACCTCCTGACTCCCCTGAGCTTTCCCATTCAGGCAACCCCCAGATCACCCAGAAACCTCCATAAAAAAGCATTCTGGGCTTTGCTTTCTCGCTGCCGCCTAGTAACAGTGTCTTTAGCTAGAGGAATCTTTGAGTTTGACCATGTCAAAGACCCCTATTTTTCCTTTTTCATTTGTGTCACAGCATGTATTTGTCATGGAGATAATGCAGTATAGAGGTTACTGCAGAAGATGTAGGTAAAAAATCTGGTCAGGACCTAGAAATGAAGAAATATACATGGAAATATGTGCTTGTATTGGGGTATTTGCTTAGAATGGGATATATGCTTCTGTGTGTCAGGGCATTCTGAGTTACCATAACTGTGTGTTCCTCAAAGCTCTCAGATAATGATATTCCCATCTGGCTGCGTTCACTCAATACACTTATTGAAATAAAGCAAATGTAGTGCATGGAGCTGTTTATCAGCTGTCCTGAGTCTAAAAGGTGGCCTCAATTGGTCCTTGGGTTGGTGCCTGCAATCCAAGCATGCCAGCCAGCTCTTCCAGATAATTCAACAGGCAATGAAGCAGCTTTGCTGAAAAGAAAGACTTTATTGAACACACAACCAAGAAAAAGAAAGGAAAAACCTGAAGAAAAAAAAAGCCAAAACCCAGAAATTTTGTTACAAATTACACACAGTCTGAGGATAATGGGAGACAACTATCGTATAGGTCTTTGGCTTCAGACCAGAGGCCTGTGGAAAAAGGCATAAACTTTAGCTGTAAGGGGATACGACCACCGGTCCTATCCTGGAGACTCAGAGGCCCCCTCATGAGCTGTGCTGTTTGTGGAAAACAGCCTTTTCCAACCATCCACGTGATACAGTCTGCAGAAGTCGGCTTCCCCTGCACGTCTCACAGCATGCATTTACTTTTTCTCTTCCCTCTCGCCTCAGGAAATTCTTCAAAGTACAGTGTGGCCAGTAGAAAGCATCATCTTCAGGATGTGACAGCAGTTTCTCCTTTTACTAAAGGTTCAAGAGATCACAAGTTCCTTATAATTGTTTTTCCACAAACTATCTGGCCAAGCATGAAGAAACCTTCCGATGCCCACCTGGCTGTTGCTTCTCTCTCACTTACTTATGCATTTCCCACTTCCTCAGTGGCAAAGCTGAGACATGTCATTTGTGTCAATCCCATGGCTAGGGACAAAGGAGAGATGGTGCTGATCATGTGGGATCACGCACATGGTGAAATCAAAGGCAGCACAGTACTGATCATGTGGTGCCACACCTCTTGTGGCTGAGAAGGCCCCTCCAGGGCTCTCTCTGTCTTTTTCTCCTTTTCCCTTCGAAAGAATTATAGGTCCAAGGGATCCTTGGCATCTTCTAAGCAGATCACATGTCCTGGTGGTACTGTGCTTCAGCATCTTGGTGCTCAGTGCAAACACGGCAGTCACGGGGGCTACCGCTACCGCTTGCAGTGCACTGTGACTTATCTCGTTCCAGGGCTGGTGAGGTTGTTGATGTTGGTGTGGGGTCGGTGGCACAGTGATTTCGCTGCAGGATTCAGGCATGACGGCGATCAGCAGGAACTGTTGCTGGGCGCGTGGGCTGACATCAGAGCCTTGGTGGTTAGGCCATGCCTCCTGAAGTGGGGGTTGCCTGGGAGAGCAGCAGATGTCTCACTTGTAACCTTGTACCAGCAAGAGAGATATGTGGTTGTCCACCCTGCTTTATAGAGTGCCTCCTCCCTGGCCATTGAGATCAGATCACAGCTCCAGGGGTTTGATGGGAGAAACTACCTCTATAAAACAAAATGCATTTTCTGCATAAAAGCACAAAAATCAAACATTTGAAAATTTGACCAACCTCAAACCATAACACCAGCACACCTGAAGTCTCACTGTGATCTGTTTTCTGCATTTTCTTGCTCACTATGCATGTGAAATAGTTTATAGTACCTCACTTGCTTAGTTAGTCGGAGCTTTTCTGTTGCACATTAATATGCATTGCTGTGACACTTCTAATTCTCCCTTGAAAGAGCCATGAGTTCTAGGGAGCTGTATGGTCTTCTGCAGATTGCTTTTGCAAATAAACATGGAAATGATTCCATTTACACTGAACAAATTATCCAAATCCCCCAGTTCTAGTTAGTCCTGGTACGATGTCCCCGTTTGTTGCACCAAAGCATGTTTCATGCATTGGTGGTGCAAAGCAATCTCTTGCTCATTGTGAAGCCATTTGTGCTGTAAATAGCTCACTTTTTCCATGAAACTGCACAAGTGCCAAAGCACAAAGTAGGAATTTAGGGGTGTTAATTTAATATTGTAGAAGTTGTTTGTTTTGCTACTTACTGCCATTAAAAGGGCTGTTGGGAAGAAAACAGCTTTTCTGTGTTGTAAGTTAATCAGTCTGAACTGGATTACATAATGTAGGCAGAAATTTTCAAGTCAAAGAGGACTTCCTGGGTACCAAGATTTTAACAAAGTTGAAGATGCAGCAGATTAAAAATTCATTGAAAAAAAAAAACTGGCACAGAACCACCAACATTTTGTCTTTTCTAATCAGTTTAGTAACACCAACAGCAAATGAAACCCTCCTGTTCTGCATGGGACTGTTCAGTGGTCCAAGAAATGTATGACCTTACCATGTACTGGATGAGTCAGTGTTTATACACTCTTGGTATTTCACACATCCTAAGTTCAGCATTACAGAATTGAGTGTATGATTATTTGACAAATACCTACCTGGGCTATAGGAATGTGTCTGTAGTGAGAAACAATTTGAATGTAGTTCTTTTTCTTACCAGCAGACCTTTCTGAGACAGCAGGGTTAAAAGAAAAGGTTAACCTTTCAAAAAGCAATGCAGGTAAATCTTTTAGTTGCCTTTTTCTAACATCTGTTTTGAAAATGTTCAAGTTTGACTTTTCATAGCTGAGCTTCCTTGCTTTGACCTACAAGTTAAGGTATTGGAGCTTCAACAGAACTTCAGAACTTAAACAGAAATGAAAATTTCTGTCACCTAATTTTCAGGTAGAGACACCTAGACATAGGAAATAACCTGCAGCCTTTTTAAACTGGAAAGGGAGCATGAGGGTGATCACTGAAGCCAGTGTAGAGGAGGACAACAAAGCTGTTGAATGGTCTATGGAGTTAATCTTATGAAGAGCGATTGAAGGAGCTGGCACGGTTTTGTTTGAAGCAGAGGATGTTGAGGGGAGTCTTTTCCTGATAGTTTTCAAATCTTTCAGAGACCAGTGAGCTTCAGCTAGCCTTCAGCTCTCAGTGGAGTTTGCTCTTTCCTGGCTCTCTGTGCGATTCTGCCCTGTATCACTATCTTTCTCTGTATCCTCTATTTCATCACTCTTGGTCAACATTCTTCTGTGTTTGCATCTCTTAACTGAAGCCAACTGGGCTGTAATGTGAGGAGTGGCTGGAGCTGGGATCCAGAATCTTAAAGCAGTTCCTTGTGCATCCAGTGATCTGAGAATCACACACATCTGAAACACTTTTCAGCATATTGAAAACAGAAGTGAATGCATGCCACAAAGTGTGGAAGTAGAATTTTTGGAGTTGTTGCCCCAGTCCAACAAGTACTCAGGTACATTAAATATGGACATGAACTGGGCATCATGACATGCTGGTAAACTTTGCAACCACTCCACCAGAGCAACATGAAATATGTATGAAGCTCTCTTAGGAATCAAGTACTGTGACAGACTTAAAAGTATAGAATAAATCAAGAAGCAACACTTTATTCCACCCTCCCCAGCAGCCCAGCATGTGTATGAGGATACCATAGGAACCAGGCCAGTACCAGGTTCACAAACATATAATTAGACAAAAGGCTTCAAAGTAACATTTTGTTCCAGTTCCTGATTGTGACACTTAGTCTAACCAGGGAGTTTTCCTGGGTTTTAGTGTTAAAGGTGGAACCTACACAGGGCAGATTCTTTTTTAATAGGAAAATTATAGAATAAGAGAGATCAAGTGAATGGGATAAAGTGCTATAACTTTAATGGGGGAAAATAAGAGGGATAATGAGAGGAAAGAGGGTACAAGAGTAGTAAGAAATAATGTACAGAAATCCAGTAAAATCAGAACTGGACTTTGGAGGGCTAACAAGGCAACAACAGCGATGAACTGCTGGGAGAGGCAGGGGGAACCAGTGTGGAGCATGTGAAGGTGCACAGACCTGGAGCAAAAGGGAACAGTGCAGGAAAAGGTAGCAGTCCTAGAGTGGTGCTCAGAGGAAAACTGAAGCCAAAATGGAGGACACTCAGGCAGCTGAGGCTGTGAGGGCAAAATGCAGAGCCAAAATAGAAATGCACAGACATCAAGATGATGTCTGACCTTTCGACTCTCCACCCCTTCTTCTTAGAATCGCTTAAAACATTGTCCAACAGCAACCTCCCCACCTGCCCACCGGTGTTGCTGCTAAATCAATCCAAGGGGAAAATGGGATAGGAAATACAGGTAAATGTTAACACAATGTGGTGTTGGGGGATATGGTTTAGTGGTGAACTTGGTAGAGTAGCATTACTGGTTGGTCTTGATGATCCAAGGGGTCTTGTCCAACATTAATAATTCTGTGATTCTATTCTATCGTTCTGTAATACATTTCTCATGAAATTCAGCTTGTTTCATAATTGATTATAAACCTGAATCAAGTTCTCCTTATTGTAAGTACAACTTGGTTGTTTCTTTCTTTCAGCTGTTTGTGAGGTGAATGAGCATATACAGAGCAAACAGTATGGTAAGTAGGAGTTCCTTGCTGTGTATGAAGAATATCTGAAACACATATACTCCAAAATTGCACTTTACAGTTTTTTTTTAGCTTACACTCTGTGTGAAAACATTGATCTCCCTATTTGCAAACTCTGGAAAATACTGATGTGCACTTCAACTCACTAGTTTTTTTACAATGTCAGAGTGTTCCTGCTGTTAGGAAATCAGATTCAGAAATTGAGCTTTCTGTTTGTGGTTTGTGTGAACATCATAGTTCAGAAGATGTCCTAACAAAAATGAACAAGAAAAAAAAACTGATGGCAATGTTTGGATTTAATGATTTGCAATGTGTGGATCCTGGTAGCTGTTATTAAGGAAATGCATATAACTGGCATTTATTGCTCTTCCTAACGTAATTGAGGCCTGCGGCCTGTGATGCAGTGGATTTGCAGAAATGATTTTTTCCCCCAAAGGAAAACATCAGAGGGACTTACAAACCTATATTTTGGTGTGGATCATTGGGGGGATTTCACTGGGTTTTGCCTCCCAGTAACTTTGACAAGATGGTGAAAAAAGGAACTGGCAAAAGGAACATAAGTCTGGACAGCCACAGATTAGTTGTAGCAGATGGTGTCTGAGGCCTTGGTGAGGCTGAATGAGTGGAGAGCACAGTGAGACTGGACCTGGGAAGTTCAGGTTAGGTGCTTCAAAAGAAATTGGTTTAAACTGAATGAATCAATGTGTGAGAAACTGGACCCAGTGCCAGTGAATGGCTGTTAGAAGCTGTGTGTATTTACTTTGGATCAAAAAATACCTAGTGAAGATAATCCACCATCAAAAATTCTTTAGTGTTTAAACCAGTTGGTTTGATGTGACTTTAAGAAGAAAAGTTCCTTCTGGAAATGTTTTGCATGTTTCTCATAATTACAACTGTTTCTCAGGGATTTGCTAGTGGACTGGATGAACCATTTCCAGGTCTTTGTGGGTGCTTTTATGTTTCCAAAACATAGTTGAGTTTTATGTTTTTTGCTTACTGATGCTCTCAGGAAAGGTTCTAAGTGATCAGTTGATGTGATAGTTAATTTATGACCCTATTTTATAAGCTCCAGTCCAGATGTGTCAATAGATGCTGCTGAATCTTGTCTGTACACAACCGGTAGCTAGGGAGCTTCTGTGGTGAGTGCTGGGTTAAACAGATCATTTAATTTAAAACCTTTTTTGTGTCTGTCGCTCAGCAGTTCTGTTTTCTCCCCTCAGTTGTCTGCCAGGCCGTCCGTTCAGAACCAACTGAGAATCCGGAGGTCGAGGTCACCCTCGAAGGTTAGTTCTCCAGTTTGGTGATTTTGGCCAGTTGTGTATTTTTATATCCACACCTTGTTTTACAGTGCCTGAGTTACTTGGCACTGAATAAAGAGGATTATGTGCCAGTGGTGACTGCAGGCTGGACTGTGCACTGCTGGGTAAAGATATCTAGCCTAGAAGTTTTATAAAACCACAATATATGAAGCTTATTGGGTGTAACTAGGCTGGATTTGAAGTGAGACACAGCAGATACACATCTGTCACTTGTCTGTCAAGCACTGGTAATGAAAAGTACTCATTATTTTACAGCTATTTATTTAGATTTTTAAAAGTTTTTATCATATTCATTATGAAGAACATGTTTTAATACAGAGTATATTATAGAACATGCTGATTAATTAATGATATTGGAGAACAAGTCTGTTATTAGAGTTTTATTACCACACTGCAGTTACAACTAACTTTTGGGAAGAATTATACCATAACATTGCTTTTCTCTAAAGGTTGGTGGTTGGGCAATGTTAGAAACCGATTACCTGGAGAGCCACACGGATGTTTGGATTGGGAAGTGACTGGACAAGTAGCAGCTCACTGAAAATTACCTGGGGATTGCCATTCCTTGTGGTTTTTTCCTCTCTGAGTGTGTGTGTCTTTGAGGCAGAGCAGATCCGATAAATGCATTTCAGCTACTGCTTTCAGTTTTGATTTATTTGAAGGCCAGGTTGGATGGGGCTTTGCAGAACTGTGTCTAGTGGGAAATGTCCCTGTCCATGGCAGGGGTTGAAGCTAGATGAGCTTTAAGGTCCCTTCCAACTCAGATCATTATATGATTCTATGAAACAGATTTTAGCATCTTTGAGGTTATTAAGATAAAATTTATGTACTGTGTGCCAAGACTTGATAGTGCAAGTGTGCTTCCAGTAAGATAAACTGAAACCAGTCCGCACAAATTATTGTGCCTGTTTCTTCTGTGTGGTCATTTTATGATCAGGAGATGCCCAGGTGTGTTTCGGAACACATTGTTTTCTTAGGGTGTAGAGAAGCAGCTTTGCAAGTTGTTCCTACACAGGCTGGTGCCGTTGTGAACTCCCTCATCTGAGTCCTTTGTGGAGAAATGTGATGCCTTCTTAAAGCACAGGGCAATAATTGCGTTAGAGCTTTGACATTCACAGCAGTTCCTACATTACATGTGAGCTCTCTGGGCATTAAAAGAGTAATATTTCTCTTTTTCTTTAAGATGATGATGATGACTACTTGCCCCATAACAAGAAAACAAAGACCAATTCAGCTAATGAAGCTCCCACAACTGGGAGAAGAACAGCAAGGAGAGCAAACAACTTTGGTAAGATGAAAAAGAAAGATCAGGTTGTCTGTTTGCTTTCTTTTGTTTTAAAGGTGTTGGACAATTTCACAGTGCAGGAGTGAAATGCACCAGTGTGAGTCTCCATTTAAGAGCCTGGGGCTCTCTGTAGATGTATTGCAGTGATCCCAGCATTGTTACAGGCTCTCTCTGGAAGCCTAATATTTGATAATTGGACAGCAGAAAGGAAAGGTTTAAGTCTGTGCTGTGTGGGTGCAGAATGACAAAGGGCCAAGCACTGAGAAGTCTGGAAAGGTGGTAGAGATTGAGAGAAAACTGTGTCATCCGGAAAGGGTTGCCTGTATTGTACATTAAAACAGTGATATTTCTGTATTTCTTTATCTTGATAAAGATGATGATGACGATGATGATGATGATGACGATGATGATGATGATGACGACGATGATGATGACGATGATGACTACTTGCCCCCTAGTTGGAGACCCAAGCCCACCAATTCCACTAATGAAGCTGCCAGTACTGGGAGACGAACAGCAGCGAGAGCAGCCAAATCTAGTAAGATGAAAATGAAGTATCTTGTTGTCCTTTCCTTTTTTTTCTTTAAAAGGTGCTAGACCATTGTGCACTGGAGGGATTTGTATTTCTCTATGGTGTTGCAGGGTCTGGTTAAAACAAACAATGAATATGAGAAATAGACTTTGTTTGCACCAGTAAAAAAAAACCCCAACTGCTGGAAATTGCAGTGGTGCTGTTTGGATAGTTCAGAAGCCTTTTCACCTTTGGCCCAGTGCAGCCTAATATTAGACAGCTGCACAGGAGAAAGGAGGGGTTTAATGCAGTGCTGAGTAACTGCAGAATGACAAAGGCACAAAGGAAAGGAGGTAGAGATGGCTGAGAAAGAAATCTGTCTCATCTGGAAAGGACTACCTATATTTTACATCAAAACATTTACATTTCTTTTTCTTTTAAGATAATAATGACAATGATGTCATCGACAATGATGATGATGGTGTTGATGGTGATGACTCCTTACCCCGGAATGAAAAAACAAAGATCACCATTTCAGCTAATGAAATTGCCAGTACTGGGAGAAGACGAGGGAAAGAGTTTGATTTTGGTGAGATAACAATGACAGATTATTTTGAGTCTGCTTTATTTTATTTAAAAGGTACTGGACAATTTCACACTGCAGGAGTGAGGCACACCAGTGTAAGTCTCCTTTGAAGAGCCCAAGGCTCTTTGTAGATGCATTGCAGTGGTCCCAGCATCATTACAGACTACCTCTGTTGTTTCCCTTTGTTCAAAAGGACCCTCTAAACAGATGGTGCAAGTAATTTAATAAAATAAAGGTAAGGCTTGATTTTCATTTGCTGATGTCTTGACAAGAAAATAAGACTGGTTCTGTGTCTACAGGCTGGAGGATCGAGTTGATGGAGCTTCCACACCATTCAAATCTCTCCCTTTATCTACGGGCTACCAGGCAGTGGGTTTTTTTCACCCCAACAGTATGGGGAACCTTGCAGGCAAAATGTTGTTTAGCAAATTGTTGAGGAAGGAACAATTGTCATATTCTCAGGCTCTGCAGATTCCATTCTCATAGAGAGCATCACCAAGTGTAGGTTTCCTCCTGCTACGCTGCTCACAGGTTATCTTCCATTTCCTTACACTTGTTTGAGCCATCTCATTTGCTGTTAATGAAAGTCTGACAGCCATTTAGGCCAATAAATTCCCTCTTGTATTTTCCTAACTCATACTGGTAAAGCTGCTGTTAATCCATTGTTCTGTAGGTGAACAAAACCGTGCTGGTGATGGTTGAGCTGGAGAGAAGGAGCTTCATCTGGCTGCACTTCCATGGAAAAGGGGCAAATATTACAAGGTTGCAGCGATAGAGGGTTGGAAAGCATCCAGTCCAAGGCGTGCTAGGAACAGCTATGAACCTGTGTGCTGTAGGAAGGCAGTTAAAAGGGCAGCAGAAGCCATTACACAGGTTTATCCATGAGGGTGTTAATTCAAAATATAGCCAGGTTAATTGAGGCAGGTGACATTGTCAGGGAGCTAGAATGAAGGGTTGATGTGCGGATGTGAGGCATTGTGACAGGACAGTCTTTCTCCTCCAAACAAGGTCTTATTCTTACCCACATCTGAAGCATGTTGTCCCACTGATAGCCATGGAATGTCTTTGAAAAGAAAAGCTTAAATGTGGCCACTGAAGTTGTGTACACTGGTGTCTGAGAAAAAATGTTTAAAGCCCTTTCAATACAGACTCAAAATTCAATTCTTTCTCTTGTCTAATGTGAGAACTTTTTGACAACTGGAACTGTAATAGCTTGAAATGCCTCATTTTTCGACCTTGTTAGTTCCTAGATTCAAATCTTTGGTTTAAGAAATAAGCTGTCAGGACACTTGCTTCTTCAGTTAAAACGCCAGCCAGCATCTGGTACTAAAGAGTTGTGGCATTTTCCTAAAAACATCAAGATAGCACAAGCCCCTTCTCTGTGAGGACCTGTACTCTGTGTCCCAGACAGAAAATTAGATGTTAAAATTCTACTGTTCAGTCCAGCTCTCCACAGAACAGGTGTCTTCTTCCAGAACTAGTATTTGCGGGGATGTTTTGCACCATCACGACTTGGAGAAAAACTGGATTAAGGTAGAGGATGGCACGATGCCTCCTGACCCAGATAGTTGCACAGATTTGTGCCAAAACAACTTCCTGTAATTACTGTAAGTTTCATCTAGCTTCACTAATTGCACTTTCCAGTGCTTAGGTTTAGATACCTGTGAAAAGGAGCTGCACAAGGACTTCGCCCTTGATGGTAGCTGTCCTAGGTTGAAAATGGCCTTGATCGATCCTTTGGGTTGGTGCCTGCAATCTTGAACAAACAAATCAGTTCTTGCGTAAAATTTACAAGCAATGAAGCAACTTTGGGGAAACTAAAGGATTTTATTGAACCCACATGATCAGCATCATGTTGCCTTTGTTCTGAGCACATAACCAGTGCTGTCTTGCTTTTTTCTTCTGGCCATGGGACTGACTATGAAGCCATTTTTCAGCTTTGCCACTGAGGAACTTTGAAACCCTTAAGTAAGTAGGAGAAGAGAAGCCCTGAGGTGGGCGTCTGAGCATTCCTTTGTACTTGGCTGGACTGTTTGTGCCAAAAGAAGCAGAAGGGACTGGAGAGTTCCTAAACCTTTGACAAACATATGGAGAGGGTAGCATTTTAAAGTGCATGATACTGCTGTGGCCTGAAGATCATGCCTACCTGATTGATGTTCTTTTGCTGGGCATGCCATGCCACAATGTGAAGAATTCCCCAAGGTGAGAGGGGAGAGAAAAAGTCAGTGCATGATGTGAGACGTGCAGGGGAAGCCGACATCTGCAGACTGTACCAAGTGGATGGTGGGAAAAGGGACGTTTTCTCAAACGGCATGACTCGCGAGTGGGCCTCTGGGTCTCCAGGATGGAGGGTGTGGTCGTATCCCCTTACAGCTAGAGTTATGCCTTTTTCCGCAGGGCTCTAGACTGAAGCCAAAGACTAATACTTCAGTTGTGTCCCATTTTCCTCAGAGTGTGTGTAATGCATTGTGACACATTTTTGGTCTGTTTATTTTCACTTTTTTTTTGGGTTTTCCTTTCCTTTTCTTCGTTGTGAGTTCAATGAATTCCTACTTTATAGCAAAATTAGTGCACTGCCTGTTGAATTCTCTGTAAGGTCTGATTGCATACACCAAAAGAGATACCAGTTAAGGCCTGCTTTTAAATGCAGGACACATTTAATCCAGCTTTCAATGGAACATGTGATGGGATTTGGGTAACACCTGTCGTGTAGAACTTTACCTAAATTTTGCAATATCAGGACTTGGAGGAAGGCTGGATTCATGTAGAGGATGGCATGATGACTTCTGACATTGATAGTTGCAAAGATTTGTGCCAAACCACCTTCATGCAGTGTCTATAAGCTTCATCTAGCTTCAGTAATTAAGCTTTCAAGTGCCCAGATTCAGATGACTCTGAAAAGCAGTTGCACAATGACCTTACCCTTGGTGGTAGCAAGATGACTGAGCCATTTTTGGAAGTAACTTTAGCCTGATTTCTTTTTTTCAACTTGACTTAACATTTGCACAAGTTTGAGAGGCGATTTAAAACCATTCAGTCTATCCTTTGTCTTTCCCTGTGTACCCGGGTACTTTTAGGTATAGTCTGTACTGTACAGCAACAGTGGTAGAATCACTCTGTGTGTTTCACTTAGTGGTGACACAGATATTTACAAGAGATTTCTCAGCTCTGACGTTTCTTCCTCTTTTCTCTGCAGACAAATGGAATGCACGAATTACAGAGCTGAGAAAGCAAGTGGGAGAGCTGTTTGAAGCAAAATACGGTATGTG
>VZRI01007041.1:0-11360 GCA_013397515.1 Upupa epops | reverse complement strand
CTAGGCACCTCTCCTGATCCCCAGGACATAGAAAAGATGAAGGACAGTGGCTTAGCAATGACTTCCGCTGTCTCCCTTAGGAAGCATGGATGCATCCCATCAGGACCCATGGATTTATGTACATTCAATTTGCTCAACACATCCCTAATCCAGTCCTTATTAACCAAGGCAGGCTCCTCTTTTGCCTCAGCTTCCTCTGGAGCCTCAGCAGCCTGGGGTTTGATATCAGGACATCCTGCAGAACTATAGATGGAGGTAAAGGAAGTGTTCAGTATGTCTGCTTTCTCTGTGTCCTCTGTCTTCAGGGCACCCACCTCATTTCAGCAGGGGTCCCACATTGCCTCTAGGTTCAGTTTTACCTGCAATGTATTTGAAGATGCCCTTTCTGTTACCCTTGACCTTTCTTGCAAGGTGAAGATACGTACTGCTGCACTCAGGGATGGTGTGATGTCATTTAGGGCATGATAGTCCACTGTCAGTCTCCACTCCCCTCCAGGGTTCTGCACCAGCCATATAGGGCTATTGTAGGTTGAATGAATTTTACTAATAACTCCTTGGGTTTCTAATTGATGAAGTAGTTGTTCAATGGGGACCACCAGTGCATGATGTGTGTGATATTGTTGATGATGTACCACTCATGTTGCAATTGGGACATTTTCATCCTGTATTAACAAGCAGCCTACTGCTGAAGCGTCATCTGTCAAGCCTGGTGTGGATAATTGCTCGATTTTATCCATATCTTCAACTGTTACCACACCAAAATCCATTTATACACTTTAGGGTCTCTCAACTGTCCTCCTTGTAGAAAGTCTCTGCCTAGGATGCACAGAGCATCAGGGCCTGTGACAACAGGATGGGTTTCTCATCTATACCCTGTGAGGCTTATCTCAGCCTCCAACCTTGTCAACTTTTGTTCACCTCCACCAGCACTATGAATTACTGTAGTAGTCTGTCCATTGTGATGTGAAGGTATAATGGTGACTTTTGCACCAGTACCTACAAGGGCTTTGTGAGTTTCGACTTCTGAACCCAAATTTTTCAATATTCTCAGGTATTCCTCTCCTCCTCCTGACCAGAGAAAGGGAACCCCTAATGGTCTGAGTAATTAGACCATTTCATCCAGGTCATCATCCTGGGAAAGCTCAGGTTTTGAAGACCATCTTCTTATGGCTTTATGATCAGCCCAGTGACTGGTGACCTTTCCTTGGAGGATCTGACCTTAAGAATGGGTTTACTTTTGACTAACTCTTTGATTCTGTGAACGAGAGCCATTGTAGGCTGTGTCCCCCATTTGGCCATGTCCTCTCCTCCATCAGCTAAAATCTGCCACACAGTGTTTCAAAATGTGTTTTTCCGAACTGGCAATCTGCGTCAGGCATAAGATGGTCTCACTTCCCTCGACTGTCTCTTAGCAACAGCAGACACCTGAGTGGTCTGTGGAAGTTTAACAAATTTCCTGTTTCCTTCGTTTACCTGCTCTTGCAGCTCTTGAATTTTCCCTGCTATGGATTCCATTTTTTGATTACCAGACTGCATCTGTTCATTGATTGACTACAGCTGTTGAATGGATTCACTGCTTTCTTTAGAATGAACCACTTGGAACTTCTGGGTGTGTTGACTTGCAGACCATAATGGCTTACTGATTGTGGCTGTTAGGTAGATTCACTGCTTTCTTTGGTGGCAAGTGCTTCTTGCTTTGATCTGCTGTGTGATGAGATCCAGCTGTTTGGTCTCACTGTCTTTTTAGCGTTGGCCCCCAGGTGTTCTGTATCCTATGGTGGTATTTCTCCCTCAGGTTCTGACTCCTCTGACAGTACTTCTTCAGATGGCTTGGCAGACTCTCCTCCAACAGCTCCAGATGGTTCTGGCTCCACTGGCACTAATACCCCTACAGATGGCTTTCCTCTGGTATCCCAACCTCTTGTAGAGGGAGGTTTTTGGTTTTGTTGTGATTTTTTGCTTAGCATTTGGCTTTCTTTTGCCCTGGTCTCTGAGCATTGCCTCTTTAGCCAGAACCATAGTTGAAGGAGTTGTCTCTGGTGGAGCAGTAGCTGGAGGAGTCACTGGTGGAGCAGTAGTTGTTTCTGATGGAGGGCTCTTGTTTAGCAGGGTTTCTGGGCTGGCTGCAACATTGTCTAAAGTAGAGAGCCTTGACCCCCACTGTCTGAGTTTAGTAAGGTTTGTCTTGATACACCATTGTAGGCATGGGTTTGTTTATATTAAATTAATTCATGATATGAACATGGTTAAGTAAATGAACAGGTCTTTCCATGAACTGTTGTTGGGCTCAACATTCCCTACAGTTGGAGGGGAGCAAGCAGCAGCAGTATGCCAGCCGAAAGCACAAGCAGTTATGTTCCAGGCACTCTCTCTAATACTATCCAGCCTGAACCAAGTACCCAATTAAGGAGATACCAACTGATGCTCAGATACACGCAAAGCCAAAAAATAAATTTAAAAAATATCTTGTTCCAGCTTCAAAACAATTTGAATTATTTCTAATTAAGATTCAATCATGGCAGAACCTCCAATTTTCTGTAATGGATTTGCCACATATGTGTTGAACCATTAACAGAACTTTTACTTTCAATCAGAAGTAAGGATAAAAATTTAATACCCAATTATTTAAGTATTAATTCAATTAAATAAGTCAAGAAGCTGGAACAAAAGGTAAATATTTATTAAAACTAAGCTAAACAAACAAGATAAACTGATAAAAACAAAGATAAGATAAAACATACAAAGATAAGATAATGAAAATAGAGATAAAACTTTAAGATAAATAACCTCTCTGAGGAGTTGCAGTGTTGCCACTCAGTTCTTCGATGGCACTACAGGATAACAAATGAGGATTCTCTCTGGGAGTTGGTATTTTAGCCATTCTCCACAAGAGGATGGCAGTGTTTGAGGAATTGCACTATAGCCACTCGATGGCACTGCAGGTAGGAAATGAACTTCTCTCTCTGGAAGCTGTTGTTCTAGCTGCCTACCACTGGAGGGCCTGGACAAGCTCAGATTTGTTCCTGCAGGAAATATTAACATGACAGAGAGACACTAGGCTCCTGCCCTCGGTGGAGGTGGTGACAGTGGATGGGTGGATACCTGACATCTCCCTGGACAGCAGAAGCCACCATAGACTGCACCAATCCCCACCCTTTGGCACTATTCCAAGATCTCAAGTTTTCCCGGGGGGGTGAGTGTGTGTGTAAGAACTGGGTTTCTCCCTGAACAGCCCCTTTGAAAGGTTGTACTGGGGGGTAAAAGAGGCAAAGAGCTAATCCCCACCATGAAGAAAGCTTCTGCCAAAGGGTAACTCCCTACAGAGCAAGGAGTGATTGAAATCAAGCCCCCAGAAATGCAGAGAGAGATAGAGATCACCAGGGCATCACATGCACCCGGTACACAGGGTGTAAAAGGAGAGAACTCCCACTGCAGAGATAAACCTCTGCCAGGATTGAGTCCCATACAGTAGAAAATAACTAAAGCAAACTCCCTCACAGAAATGCTGAGGGAGAGAGAGTGTAAAAAGAAAGCAAGATAGAGCTCTATAGTTTCCTCCACAAGCTCCACAGTTCTCTTCTGACCTTGGGGCTTTGCGAGGTGTCCTGGCAAAGAGAATTCGAGGACAGGGATTGAAGAGCAAGGGGAAAAGATCTTTACGGTTCATGAAGTCTGTGATTAATGGCTCAATGATTTCTTGCTCTCTCTCCCTTGAAGCAGCTGTTATCTCTCTGGAGAGGCAGCAGTGGGAGGCTGGCTGGCGAGGCAATGGATTTTCTCCTCCAGGCTTCATGGATTATCTGGTGAGACGGCAGAGGTGACTTGTCTCCTGTCACAAGGCAACTGTGTCCAAACAATAGAAGCATGGGCTTTTTATAGCCTTGCAGAAAGTCCCACCTGTCTGCAAGATGTCCAATAATTAATGATCAACAAACTCTCTAATTGGTAAAAGGTCAGAATATTGTCAATAAATATGTCCAATCTAGGATTGTAGAACTGTCACACCACCTTGAGAGACATAAATGTTGTCCTCTTGGGCAGAAAAGAATGTGTATGAAAAAAACACCATATCTGCTTCCCATAAAACCATAACATTCCACCCTTTGTATTTTCTATACACTCATTTCTGGCTTTCATTAAAGTTTTTCAGCTAGGGTCAGACTCCCTTGTGGAATGCAGTACATTTCACAGTTTTTCTGCATAACCTAATAGGTATGTCCAGGACCTTGAGCAAAACCAACTCCCTTAAGTGGTCTTCCCTCTCCTGTGGGAGAGGAGATCCATACAATCTTGCCAAGCAAGTCCTTTTCATGAACTACAGGAACCTTATCACCTTCCATGGTGTGTAGAAAATCTGATCTAGGAGGTCCTGGTCAGTTACTTGATCCCTTGCTGTTTACTAGCCGTGTGGCTTCTGCTAGTCCCAGTTTTTACAAGTTCCACCACTCATGGCTTTAGGAACAGTCTTTAGCAGGCCATTATAACATTCAACTTTGCCAGATGCAGGTGCATGGTAAGGAATATGATATATCCGCTCAATACCATGGCTTTTAGCCCAGTCACCAACCAATTTTTTTTAAGTGTGTTCCATTGTCCGATTCGGTTCTTTCTGGAGTGCCATGTCACCACAGAGTCTGTTTTCCCAAACCTTCTGTGGTGCTTCATGCATTTGCACTAACTGTCAGGTACATTTCTAACCATCCAGTAGAAACTTCTACCATAGTTAGCACATACTGCTTGAGTCTTGGGAAGAATGATGAAATCAATCTGTCAGGCTTCTCCATATTTGTATTTCTGCCATCTCTCTCCTTACCAAAGAGGTTTCATCCTCTTAGCCTGTTTTATGGTAGCCCAAGTATTGCAGTCATGAGTTACTTAATGCTACAGCGTTCATGGTTAAATCCACTCCTCTATCTCTAGCCCAGCGATAAGTAGCATCTTTTCCCTGGTGGCCAAAGGCATCATGTGCCCAGTGAGCTAGAAATAGTTTGCTTTTATGGTCCCAAACTAAATCAGTCTTAGCAACAACTACAGCTGCCTCATCTGCTTCATGATTATGCTGCTGCTCTTCAGTAGCCCGGTGCTTAGGCACATGTGTGTCTACATGCCAGATTTTCACCTCTAGCGTCTCTAATTGGGTAGCAACATCTTACCACAGTTTGGCAGCCCAAATTTGCTTTCCTTTATGTAGCCAGTTGTTCTTCTTCTGCCCTTTCAGCCAACTCCAAATGGTGTTGGTGACCATCCAGGAATCAGTATAAAGTTTGGGCCATTTCTCTCATTTTGCAAGCTGGACTGCTTTGACTCTGCAAATTGGCTTGATTCTCCTCTTCCTTCAAATGTCTCTGCAACTCTTCTAGTAGGACTCCAAACAGCGGCTTTCCACCTCTGTTGATCACCTACTATGTGACAGAATCCGTCTGTGAAAAGAACGAATTTCTTTTCATCGTCAGACAGTTCATTGAAAGGTGGTGCTTCATAAGAAAGTTTTATTGGTTCATCTGGTGGTGTTCTTGAGTCCATTTCTTCTGGCCAGCCAGGACAGTTGTGACTTTCAATTTTAGCTCTCTGGGTAATCACAGCAATCTGTGTGTTCCAGATGGCATCAGTAGCAGTGTGTTGGTGGTCACTGTTTCTTTTGAACATCCATCCCAGGACAGGCAATCTGGGTACCAAGAAAAGCTGTGTTTCAGGAACACTTTGGATGCTGCACAAATCCCTTCATAGGCAGCCAGTATCGCTTTCTCGTCTGGAGTATAATTAGCTTCCAAACCACGATATCCTTGATTCTAAAATCCCAGGGGCCATCTCCTTGTTCCACCTGGAGCTTTATGCCAAAGGCTCCAAGTTGGACCACTATCTGCAGGCCCCGTGTAGAGGATATTCTTAATATCTAGTCCGGTATGCACTGGTCCCAAAGCCATAGCATGAGCGATTTCTTGCTTGAGTTGTTGAAAAGCGGTTTGCTGCTTGGGACCTCAACTGGAGACTGTTCATAGAGAGGCTTCACGATCTGGCTATATCCTGGGATGTACATTCTCCAGAATCCCACCACTCCTTCTATAGTCAAGAACTACAAAATTACCATACCATTGTGAGTAGAAATAAATCAGCCCTCATGGTATTTGCAAACTGTCATGATGTTCTCTTGGTATCTGCCAATCCAATAGGTGTGTTCTGCCATAGAATCACAGATTGGCTGGTGGTTGGAAGGGACCTCAGAGGTCTTCTAATCTAACCCCCTACCATGGGCAGCGACGCCTCTCAACTAGACTTGGTTGCTCAAGGTCTCATCCAGCCTGACTTTGAACACCTTAAGGAAGTGTGCAGCCACAGTCTCTCCAGACTATTGATTTCAGATTGACACACTACTTGAGGCATCCTCAGATCGGGTGGCCTTCTGGGCTGCAAGAACTCCCTGGTGGATTCAGGTGAACTTCATCTCAATGAACACCTCCAAGTCTTTCTCTTCAATGCTACTCTGAACCCACTCTGCACTCATCTTGGAATTGTGCCTGGGATTAGCTGACACAGGATCTTGAGCTTGGACTTGTTGAACCTCCTCCAGTTTGCACTGTCCATGTATTGGACAGTTATTGAAACGTCTTGAGGTTATTTCCCATCTGTGGATCTCTTTTATTTGCTTTTCACTGGCTTCCCAGTTTTAATTAGCAGGGCCATGCATTTTTCAACAACACCACATATTGTTTAATTCAGAGGTGGCTCTTACGATTGCTAGAATACACCAAAGTTTTAGCAATTCACTCACAAGAAGGGGTGTGTGCCCCTCCGAGGCACTAATAACTCTTGTGACTCAAAAGTAGTAACAAATAGAAATTGGAGCAAATGAACTGAAAGGTGCTTGCTTTTTGATTGTCTGGAGGATTTCAGCTTTCAAACTCTGCTCAAAAAGAAACCCAAAATAGGTGAGTCTCTGTTATGAATTGTTTGGAGAGTAAAGGGAAGAGAGGTGAGTCTGCATATGTATGTTTGCGGTGAATGAGACTGATTTTGCTATGAAACAAAACCTGAACACCAATTATGACTACTTGCCTGTTGAAGTGTGTTGAGGGAGTTTGTTGCCTGGCTGCTCATTCTTGTGTTTTTCAGAAGGATATCAAACAGATAATCTGAGGAAAGCTAGAAGTAACTCGTAACCGTTTTATTCCTCTTTTTCTTAAAGCTGAAGCTATAAATGCAACAGGTCCGGTGTCTGTCCCATACACAGCCTTTCAGTCAAATATGGAAGACTTATACGTGGAAGGGCTGCCTGAAGGAGTTCCCTTAAGGCCGCCATCCATGTACGGAATTCCTCGGCTGGAGAGGATACTTCTAGCAAGGCAGCGGATCCGCTTTGTGATTAAAAAGTAAGGAATTTTGCAGTATTGTCCCCATAACATTCATTGTCTTTAGCTGGCTCCAGTCTGTTTCATTTTATTTTCAGGACCTTCCAGCCTGATTTCTACTGACAAATTCTTTTGCAGTCTTGATGAGTAATTTTTAGTGGATATTCAGCCTGAGAAAGTTTGTTTGGTGAAAAATGTTGTTGGTCTTCTGATAGAGATAAAACCAGATATGGTTTGCAATCAGAAATCTCTTCCTTGAGAAGTTCATTTCTTAAGGGTTACCTTTTAGATGTAGATCTTTGTTACTGTAAGAATAGATCTCACACCTCAAATAATTTTAGTGTACTACCTGTCTTACCATGAAGTGTGCTTGTTTGGATGGATATGGGTATCAGGCATAAATGTTTTTGTCAGTAGGGTTCTTGCCAGCTCTTTGGATACTTTGGTGTTAACTGGCATTTAGTGTTGAGAGTTGTTTGCAACCAGAAATCTCTTCCTTGACAAGTTCATTTTTTAAGGGTTACATTTTTTATGTAGATCTTTGTTACTGTTGGAATAGATCTCAGACCTCAGAGGTAATTCCGGTGTACTAGCTTGGATACAAATGTTTTTGTCAGTAGTGTTCCATCCAGCTCTTTGGATATTTTGGTGTTAACTAGAATTTAGTGTTGAGGGTTGTGATGTCTCCTGTTTGGTTTCTGCAAGTGTGTGTCACTGTATCTTCATTCTTTCAGGCCTGAGCTTTTGGATAAGGCACAAGAAAAAGCACCCCAAGATAAATCAAGAGGTAAGTCTTCAAACTTGTGAGCAGTACGAGTACAAACAAATAGAGACTGGATGAGACAAGTGTCATGATCTAGCTTCTTCTGGTGATCTTAGGTTATAGGCTGGGTTTGATGATCTAAGAAGTCTTTTCCATCCTCTGTAATTCTGCGATTCAGTGGTTCTGAGTGTGATGTACTATTTGTTGTTTATGGTGGTGGCTGTCATAGTTTTTTATTCAGAACACATTTGTCTCAGTTTAAGACTACCAGGGTGGGGGGGAAATAGTCTCTTTTCCCTTCTTTTTTTTGTTACTGTGTAAGGGCAGAAAACAGCGCTTGCTCAATTGCAAGAATATAAAATTACTTTAATAAAGTGGACTAGGGTAAAACTGAAACTAACTGTGTACCCCCTAATTGCCTCTCACAACCCTTTATTCCCCCAACCCGCTAAGAAAGGAAAGAAAAAAATCCTGGGAGAAAGTACAAAGGAGTCCATTGCAGCCACTGGGTAGTGTGTGTGTTGGGGGGGGTTGTTGGACATGCTTAGGAGAAACTGAAGACTCAAAAGACATAAGAGCTGAGAATAATCAAGAAGACATGAGACTGGAGAGTTGAGGAGAGTTGAAAAGCCTGGAGACTGGAGCATCATGAGAAGTTGAGTGACTGGAGGATTGGGAGCTGCTGAAACATGCCACTCCACTCTGGAACAACTGTGCCAAGCTTCCCATGCTGTCTGTCAGTGCTTCACCCCTTCTTCTGCTTCTGCAGTTTTAAGGGGTTCTGAGTGGGCAGCACCAGCTTGATTGGCAAACCCTCCAGCATTGACAAGCCATGTGGCTTGGCTAGGGTTTGGACTCAGTTTTTGAAAGTTCTTCCACCCAGTGCCTTTAGGGTGGTTTTTAATAGTCTATTGCACCTCTCAACCTTCCTGGCAGTTGGTGCATGGTAGGGTATGTGATACACCCTCTTAATGCCATGCTTCTTAGCCCAGGTGGTGATCAGGTTGTTCTTAAATGAGTCCTGTTATTTGACTTTATAATTTCTGGAGTACCGTACCATCATGGGATCTGTTTTTCAAGGCCCAGGATGGTGCTTTGGGCAGTGGTGTGAGGTACTGGATGTGTTTCCGTCCATGCAGTGATTTCTTCTACCATGATAAGCAGGTCTTTGTCAATTTGCCACGCCTCTCCATATCTAAATGTAGTCCACTTCTAGTGTAGCCATACTGCTCACTTCTAGAGAGCCACACACCCCCTCTTGGCCTGTTTGATGGCAGTGCATGTTTAAAATCATGGATGATCTGGGAAATTGTCCGTGGTTAAATCCCCCCCTTGGTCTTGTGCACACTGATAAGTGGCATCTCTGCCCTGATACCTTGAGGCATCATGGGACCACTTAGCCAGGAACAACTCTCCTTTGTGCTTCAGTCTAGGTCTACCTGAAATACCTTGACCAGTGCAGCTCAGTCTGTTTGTTCATTGTTTTGGTGTTCCTCTTTGGCTTGGTTCTTGGGCACCTGTGCATTTATGTGGCAGACCCTCCAGCTTTTCTTCTTGGGTAGTGATATTCTGACATGTTTCGAAAGCCCAAATGGGTTTTTCCTGGCACTGCCAGTTGCCCTTCTTCCACCTGTCCAGTCGACCCCATAGAGCATTGACCACCATCCACAAGTCAGCATAGAGATAGAGCTGTGGCCACTTCTTTCACTTGGCAATGTCCAAGATCAGCTGAATAGCTCTTAAGCTCTGAGACCTGACTTGACCCACCTTCTCCTTCGATGGCTTCTGTTATTCATCGTGTGGGGCTCCATACAGCCACTTTCAACCTCCATCCCATCCCTACAAGGCAAAGTGTAGTGGTCAATGGGACAGAGTCTAGTTGGAGGCCTGTATCTACTGGAGTCCCCCAAGAATCAGTACGGGACCATTACTATTTAATCTATTCATTAAGAACTTGGATGAGGGATTAGGGTGCATGGTCAGCAAGTTTGCTGATGACACAAAGCAAAGTGGTGTCGTCGACAACCCAGCAGACTGTGCTGCCATTCAGCGAGACCTGGACAGGCTAGAGAACTGGGCACAGAGATACTTAATGAGGCACAACAAGGGTAAGTGTAGAGTCTGGCATGTGGGCAAGAACAACCCCAGGTACCAGTATAGGCTGGGGACTGATCTGTTGGACAGCAGTGTAGGAGAAAGGGACCTGGGAGTTCTAGTGGACAGCAGAATGACTATGAGCCAGCAATGCTCTTGTGGCCAAGAGGGCCAACAGCATCCTGGGGTGCATCAGAAGGGGGGTGGTTAGCAGATTGAGAGAGGTTTTCTCCCTCTCTACTCTACACTAGTGAGACTGCATCTAGAGTATTTTGTCCAGTTCGGGGCTCCTCAGTTCAAGAAGGACACAGAGCTACCTGGGTGTCTAGCATCAAGCAATGAGGATGATGAAGGAAGTACAACACCTCCCTTCTGAGGAATGGCTGAGGGGACTGAGTCTCTTGAGCTTGAAGAACAGGAGGCTGAAGGGTGACCTCATGAATGTCTATGAATACGGGAGAGGTGAGTGTCAGGAGGATGGACCCAGTCTCTTCTCAAGGTCATCTGGTGATAGGACAAGGGGCTCTGGGTACAGGCTGGAACAGAAGAGGTTCCATATAAATATCAGAAGGAACTTCTTCCCAGTGAGGGGAAGTTCAAGACCCACCTGGATATGTTCCTATGCGACTTGGTCTAGGTGATCCTGCTGTGGCAGGGGGATTGGACTACATGATCTTCTGAGTTCCCTTCCACTCCCAAGTGATTCTATGAAAACTAATGAGCTGAAGGGTTACTCCGTTGATACATAGAGTGCAGGCTGTAGTTTTCATAGATGATAGAGTTTAGTGGGCAGGGAGCTGTCTGTATCCCAGGATAATTGCATGGATGTGGTATTTGCCAAAAGTAGATGGAGTGTAAAGCAGTAATGGACATACGGGTTGTAGCAGCATTTATTATTTTAGAATCTGACTTGCTCCAATGGCATCACCACATTTTTACATGGTAGTGCATTATAACCAATTTTGCTGGTGGGGAGAATAGAAAATTCAGGGACGACCGCATTGCTCTCTACAGCTTCCTGAAAGGAGGCAGTTTAAAACCTTTAAGTCTATCATTTTTCTTTTTCCATGTACACAGGTACTTTAATGGATAGTCTGTACTGCACCGCACCTCTTTGCAGGGGAGTGTTAGAATCTCTGTGTGTTTCACTTAGTGGT
>VZRI01007040.1:76307-88495 GCA_013397515.1 Upupa epops | reverse complement strand
GCTGCCCACAGAGGTGGCCAGGTTGCCATCTCTAGAGGTATTCAGGGTTAGGCTGGATGAAATGCTGAGTGGCATGATCTAGATGTCAGATGTTAGGTTTACTTGGTTGGTTTTAGGTTGGACTGGATGATCTTTAAGGTATTTTCCAGCCTCATCATTACTGTGATACTGTGACCTATGGAGAAAATAGCTGCTTTAAATACACAAACAGCATCCCTCAGTGACAGAATGGTGCTTACCACTAAGACTACATACAGCTGACATGAAGATGCCGGTACGTATCCACTGTTAACACATGCTGACAAGCCTCTCTGGATCATGACATAAGAGAAATTCACTAGAAAAACTCCTGTAAACATCTGCCTGAACTAGCTTAAATGCTGTCCAAACACATTTTAGTGCCACTGGTGCTCAGCAGACCAGCAAGCAAAGAAGTCACAGGATATCCCCAAACCGCCTCTCCTGGTTCTTGCAAGAATATCTGATCTAAAAGCAGAAATAAGTATGTGGGAGCAGGTCAGCAGTTTTCCAGCAGTGGTAGCTTATACCAGCTTAATTGTTTGTGAAATGATGAATTAACAAACTGGTGATACAAAAACAGATCAAGAAAAATGGCTCTGCTACTAGGAGAGAGTTAATATCTCTATCACTAGAAGAAAGTAACTCAACTCTCAGGAGAGCTACCACCCTTTTGTATTTATAAACAAATTTAATGTCAGCTTTCTGCCCTTAATACTGACTCAACAGCAGTGCACATTAGATGTGGAGTTTTCCCAGAAAGTCTCTTCCATATCCTCTTAGCACTGAGCTTTTTCCAACTCTTCTTGTTGGAAATAAGTAGCAGCTCTGTCTGCAAATGACAATACAAACTGCTATTCTACCACAGAAATACAATATCGCATATGGGAGCAAATACGGTTGAACAATTCCGAAACACTGACTATTGATAACCTGTAGTAATTCAAGTGTGACAGCATTTCAGGAAGCCAGAGAAAATTACTACTGTCATTGATGACTTGGACTACCCAATAGGGACAAGCTTTTTAAATTTGTGGATAACAGCAAGCTACAGGCAGATGCAAACTAATTACAGAGGAGCACTAGAACTACAAACTGTACGGAACTATACTGGTTCATTTATGTAAAGAAAAAAAAAAATCCCAAAGTCACCTCAGGACTCACATACCATTAAGAAAAGCACTACAAGGCTCTGCTTGGATTCATGGCTAGACACAGCAGTTTAGATTATAACATAGGAAGCCAGGAGCACCTATTTATAGGTTACAGATGCTTTAACAGCCATCTGAGTTGAAAATTCTGGCTCTAAGAAATGAGGCCTGAAGTGGCAATACCAGTTTAAAGCTCTCTCCTCATCAACACTTTTGTGTTCTCAGGTAGCTGAGCCTTGGGCCTGGGTAGTACTAAGAAGCATGAAGATTTATTAGCTAGGTTAGCTCACCATTTCTCCAGCCCACGCCACATTAATTTACTAAAAAAAGCTAATCCAGTAGAAGAAAATTAATGTAATCCGCCAGATCAGTACACAACTTTTGGGAGAGCTGGGAGGCAAACACAGCAGCACCAGACTTAGATTTATTCGGCCATCTTCATTGTAAAATTCTATGATTTCTAACAGTACTGCAGATTACATTTTTCCTAAAAGTAATCCTGAGAATTTATGAACACTCTTGGCCTTAGATCAGTGTAAAACTTCCCAAAGGGATCCTTCTAAACTGTGAAACAATTGCAACAATTCCAGTGCTGTTGACAGCAAAATGATTGTCACAGGGCCACCAGCAGAGAAAACACCAAGGTTTACAATAATTATGCCTTAATCCTATACTTTCTCAGCAGATTTTAGTGAAGAGCTCAAACCTAAACATATATATCACTTAAATTAGGAGTTATGGGGATACCGATTGCCAGTGTTAGCAGGAATACTTGCAGCCCTTAAATTCACATGTCAATGTGTGAAATTCACAGGGACTACATGTTTAAAAAACAGAACCTGAATTCTACTTAAACAACAAAATCTCTCTGAACAATTTAAATCTTAACAAGTTCTCTGTGTCTCCTGTGGATTCATCTTATGGACACTTAATGGTTAAGATGCAAAATAATCTGTAAACAAAATTATATTTTTGCAGCTTATGTAGTACTGTTCCATTTTATAGCCTTAAAAAATAAGAAGAAAAAACAACTCCCTTTCCCATATAGAGTGCTAATATTCCAACAAAAAATGGAAACTAAATATTCAGGAGTTCACTTTTTAAGGATTAGTTTGCCAAAGTTCTGCTAAATTCTCAAACTCTATCTATAACCCTTTTTTCTTAAAGCACTGAGAATTCTCATTAAATGTGGAGTGTGTATACCCTGAAGTACTCACAGTGCAGCTAGAGAGGCCAGGCAGTAACCTGGACGTATCATTACAACTATTTACTCTGCAATCTCACTGGATGCAACAGTGAGGACCACGGAAAAGAGCAAAGGCCTGCAACAAACCATGTGCCTCCTCCATCCCAAAAGTGATTGGGTGTTATTACAGGACATTACCAAGCTATTACCTTGTTAAGAACCTACCTGCAGGCTCAAAGCAAGTTACAAAACTTGTTCTGCCACACCGACAACTATGCAAACTTGTGGATGAAATGATTTCTTCATACTTGTAAGATTCCCAAGATGGGGGAGGAGGCATATGGGCTAATGAAGACATACCCTGAGTAGTATCACATACTCAAAAACCCAAAATAACACAGTAATTACCCAGACATTTGTATGTATGGTTGTTTTCTAAATAATTCTCCTATAAGAGAAATAATTTGTTAACAGGACCAGCTGAAAACAGCAGCAAAGAACCATCAGATGCTCTAAGTCTGTGTAGCATAACAGGGCACACAGAGCACTACGAAGAACACCTGGTTTAAGCGAAGAACTTAACCTAGTAACACTAGACTTTTGTAATCATTTAAACGCTCTAAAACAAGAGAAGATTAAAAACTAAACCTAGTGAGTTATGCAGCATCTCAGACAAAAATTGAAGACACTTAATTACTCATTCACCAACCAAAAGAGTATAGAATGACACTGCTTCTTCCTACTTCGGCGACTGAAGCAACTGGAAAGCAAAGGCACAGTCCGGTTCCACAAGCGTATGTCTGCAAACCCGGGATGCGCAGCATCTCCTGCCTTTTCTGTCCAGCAGCGTCCACCGTGAGGGGGTCATTAATGTTTTACTTAAAACAAGAGCTGAGCCTCGTAACCGTCTGCCAACTACGACCACGGCCCCAGTACTCGACAGAAAACTAAACTGTTAAGTGCCAACCTATTTCGCTTCCACAGCACGAAGTTTCGGCAGCAGCAGCGGGCTGTCTGCACTGAAAGCACGGATTCCACTGGAGTCCATCCACCACCCCTCTCGCTGCCTCTTCCTCCTCCTCCTGCTGCCTCTGGGGTGCCCAGCGTACCGACTGCACCTAACCGAGTGGGGTGCAGTTGCGGCCAGGCCGGGCCGAGGGTGGAGAGGGAGGGAGCTGGGAGGAGATCGAAGGGGACATCACCGCCCCACTGGACGCTTCAAGGGGCCCCAGGGACTGGGGGCACAGAGCGGGGGGAGGCCTGGCCCACTGCACCCATCCCGGGGATAGCGCCGGGGCAGGAGGGGCCGCAGGACGCGCAGGCAGGACGGGTGAAGCAGAGGGCTTGGCGCCTCTCAGACACAGCTGCCCCGTTCAAAGCACAACGATGTCGATGGGCTCCGGGAGAGCGGGACAGGGGCCGCCCCGGACCGGGAAGCGCGACCGCCGGAAACCACTCCGCGGCACTGCCAAGGATGCGAGCCCCTACCTGAGCGGCGCGGAGCGGTGCAGGCACTTCGCGCAGGATCCCGGTGCCGCACGACGCGGACTGCCGCCACGAAGGAGCAAGAAATCAAGGGGCCGCAGGCCGAACCCAGCGCGGAGGCGGTGCGTCCGCCCCCTACTGGTGGCGGACCGGGTGGACCGGGGCAACCACGGCACCGCCCCGGAGCCACGACCGTACCCGCCCGCCCGCCTGCCGGGGGCGAGGCCGTCCCAGGCAGAGGCGAGGGGAGTTCAAGGCTCTGGATTGCTGCCCACGGAGTGTTTTTGCCTGCACTAGGTGCGCTCCTGCGTCAGCCCAGGGGCCACTGGCGGTGGCTGCTGGCCCGGGGGACAGCGGGGTCCCTCTACGGTTGCCAGTACTGGTACCGGTCAGTCCCCGCTGATGCGGCGCGGGGTAATTCGGTGCCGGCTGGGGCTCCCCAGGAAACCCGCGGCGTGTCTTCCGCAGCCACAGGTGGCCGACCGAGGGTGCCGAGTGTGTCCGAAAACGCTCCAGGCGACTGTTTGAAAAGAGAAGTTGTCTCCCGCTGCCAAACTGAAAACAGATTTTAATCTTAAGAAAATAAATCAACAAAAAAAACAGACAGCTTTTTTTTTAAGTAAAAAAGATTTTTGATAGTACAACAGAGCAGATTGATATCATTGCTCGAGAAGGAAAGGTCATTCCTTTCATCCCTTTTCTCTATACTTGGCTGAGCGCTGTGGCTTCTGTCTCTCCTTGTTTTTCCATTTCTTCATAAATTTTTAAACGGTAAGGCGCTGGTGTTCACCCAGCCCCCTGTCATAGAGAGAGAATCTGGAAGGACACCGTTTTATCACATGGCCGATTTGTGTTGGTCTCACTCCACTCACTCCTCAGGATTCTTGCTGAGTTGGGGACAGAAGGCAGCCCAAATTCGGTTTGTTCCGCGATGGTCACGCCACAAAGAGGGTGTTTATAAAGAGTGAGGTGCTTCTCTTAGCTGAGAGCAAGGCCATAGCAAAAATCCAGAGCATGCCACTCATCAAGGTCAGGTAGGTAAAAGGAAGTTTCCATGTCTTATTTTAACCACATCTGGCCAACAGATCTTTCTTTTAATGGGTTTAAAATAGCATCATTTGATAGTGAATGCTGCTTGGCACAGGATGGTTATTTTGACATCAGTCAATTTCTTTAGTAAACTTTCCCAACACAAATTTCAGGCACGTGGTCATCTCAAAACTAGCAAAAGGGAGCATGTCTCAACAAAAGTCTATGGCTTTTAATTCTAAATGGTGATAGAGCTGCTGTATTTTACTTTGATGGTTATTTCCATGCTTAGTGTATGAAATTTAAGCACATTACCTTGATGACTGTCTGTGGTGACACTGTCTGTGGAACTGAGCAGCAATGTCACTGTGTTGAAGGTGGCTACTTCCTTTAGTAAGGAAATGTCTACAGTGGAAACAAACATCTTCAAAAGATTACACAAGTAGCAGTATGAAACCATTAAAAGGAAAAAGATTATTCATGCAATAACCAAGACCTGTGTCAAGGTGAATGAAATAAGTAAGGTGAGAGAGTCATTGCCATTAAACCCCGTTGGTTATTTACCTGGCTGAACTCAGCAGGTAGAGTCACACTTTTAGAAATGTGGCAGCTGGCAGGAACTCAAAGTGAGGGGCAATGCCAACCCCCATGGTGACCCAAGAAGGCTGTGAGGTCTTTGTTTCCTTTTTCCTAATTTCTTTTATAATGAAACGGCTGTGGCCACTGTGTTAGAGGTCTTCCATAAGAAGTACAAATATTATCTGTACCTACAAGTGTTCAATTCACTTTGTGGCATGGCCTGTGTTGAACTGGCAATTTTTGCTTCCATCGATTAAATCATTCATAGATCCATAGAATAGTTCAGGTTGGAAGTGACCTTAAAGATCATCTAGTTCCAACCCCCCCTGCCATGAGCAGGGACAAGCCCCACTAGACCAGGTTGCTCAAGGCCCCAGCCAATCTGGCCTTAAAATTAGTTGGTCAGGATTTGCCTCTGATGAAGCCCTGCTGGTTACCAATCATCTCTTCATATTCCAGATGCCTCAGCAGGGCCTTTAGAAGGATCTGCTTCATGATCTTTCCAGGCACAGAGGTGAAGCTAACTGGGTTATAGTTTCCAGGGTCTTTCCAGGTGGACTATGAAACTACATACATAGCCACATATATTCTAAGCATTTAATCAAAGCATAATGCATTGTAACTTTACAATTTAAATTCAAATTGCTTATATTTATTTAAAATAATAAAACCATGTGGCTATTTTAATTTATGCTGTTAAACTCTAATAAAATGTAGGGTTGTAATGATTTATTGTACAGATGTTAGAAAGCAGAGTGTCTTTCATGTACACTAGGCCTGAAAGTGCCTAAAGATTAAAGGGTGTTAATCTTTGACAAGTTCCTTGGCTTTTTCTTGTCTCTGTTGAACTGCTTTTCTTGTCTCTCTAGTAACTACATTTTTATGGAGTGAAATTAGAGCACTGCACTATGTTTGGGGTTGCTTGTTTTTAATTGAAAACGAAAATATTTCCTTCATGTAATTATGGGAAAGCTGAATGATTCTATGAATCTGTGAACTGCCATGTGTGACTAATATAGTGTCTTAGGGTTAATGGGGACTGATGAAGACAAAGGAAAATACAGAAGCAAACCCATTCAGGTGCTTTATCTTCAGGCTGTTGATTATCACCTCTGGTAAAACACTTATTTTGCTAATCAGCAATCAGTCTTAATTCCCCCTTCAGTATCAGAGCAATTCTATGCATTTTTTTAAAAGCACTTTTTTCCCAGTAAGGATGAACTACTGTAAACTTCTACTTCAGCCCTAGCAGATCTTTCCGTGGTCTTTGGAATGGGCCAGCCTCAGACGGCTGGCAAAGCCCCAGCTCTCCAAAATATAGAGTATCTGTCATATAGAAGTTACTTTTCTCGACACAGTAGTAGCACAAACAGAGAAAATGCTTATCTCTGCATTTAGTGGGAGAAGTATTATAGTGCTGTGTTAAATAAGTTGCAAGCCCCAAGCCATACTCAAAATGCTATACGGGAAAAAAATGGAAAAAAAAATTAGGAGAAGGGTAGAAATTTACTTATGAGAATGGTGCAGCCATTTTGCCTTGAAACAAGTTGTGAGTCATTTAACTATAAATAAGCACAGAATGAAGCCCACCTCTCTGTCTTCTTCTGCTTCTTCCAAAGGCACAAGAACATGCATGAAAAAAATCTTCCTTGAAGTGACAGCTTTGTTATCAATTTTTATATAAACAGTGTGGGGGTGTGATGTATCGTTTAATGTTTGCCCTGTGATGTGGTAGGTATTTAAAATCTATTTTAAACTTTCTCATTTAGGGGACCTCACCCTCTGCTGCTATAAGAAGTTTATTTGCAAGCAGCCAAAATATCAGGTCTCACAGATGAAAAGTGTGAGTAACTATAGATTGAAATGATTGATATGGAAGTACTCAAAAATCCAAATCCAGAGGATGAATTTGAATGTCTCCAGGCCTTTCCTGTCACTGATCAATATTTCACAGATGTGTCTGTTTTCCATAACGTCAATGTTCATCCAGGTCTGAACATTCTGAAACTTCCAGATTTGATCTGTTGGGTTTTTTTCTCTTTATGTAGATCTATTTCTATTTGAAGTGCACATGGCTATAAAAGGAAACCTGTATGTAAGTGAGCAGAATTCCTCAGGAGTCAGGCTAATTGCAATTGCTAAAATAACTGCTTTCTTAATGTTTATAAATATGGAAAGGGTGGGTGTCAGGTTGAAGGAGTCAGGCTGTTCTCAGTAGCATCCAATGATAGGACAAGGGGAACGGGTGTAAGCTGGAACACAAAAGGTTCCACATAAATACAAGAAACTTCTACACAGTGAGGGTGGCAGAGCCCTGGAACAGGCTGCCCAGAGAGGTTGTGGAGTCTCCTTCTCTGGAGACACTTAAAACCTGCCTGGCAAAGTACCTGTAATACTTGATATACGGGATCCTGCTCTGGCAGGGGGACTGGACTAGTTGATCCTTTGAAGTTCATTCCAGTCCCTAACGTTCTGTGATTCTGTGATTTTTCCTCCCTGTGAGTGTTGTTTAACTGTTATCCCCTGACAAAAGTGGGGAGCACATCCTTATGTAAGTGATGTATGCAAGACAGATTGGAGGAAATTTTCTTATCTTGTTCATTAAAGCACCCTAAATGTTACAAGAGGCATTTCTTGTGTATTAAGGCCTACTAACTCCTTTTGGAATATAATCTTTTCTTTAGTGAAAGCAGACAATTTGGTGTCAGTGAGAACAAGATATTCTGTCATTTAGACAAAAGAAATGAAAGTTAGCAATTTTCCTTTTTTATATGGGACTCAAAAATGCCTTAACATCTGGCTCACAGGTATCAGTTCAGATGCAGTGAAATATTGCTGTCTTGAGGTCTCCTGAGCAATGTGTAATGTGCTGGAGATTTCACCCAGGGATAAAAATGCAAAATGGCAATCAATGCCACAGTCTGTTGATGTGGAGATCTTGTGGCTCCCATCTATGACATAGAGCTTTAGGAGCTGAAGAGCATCCAAGGAACACTTCCAATTGAGATTTTACCCATTCAGATCAAGAACAAGCATCACCATCTGGAAACTGTAGGCACCTTGAGACAGACATGCTACAGATGGTGTTGTTCATCACTTGCTCCGTGAAAGGTCACAAGCACCACTCTGAACATCTTGTGATACTGTGAGAGCTCCTCCTTTCTAGACAATGAAACTCATCCAAATATTCCATCCAGCTCTTCCTCATAGAAAGCATATAATATATAGGTTTGTTGGGAGGAGGGATCCAGAATCCATTAAACAAAATGGCCAATTATACTAGTAGATACTCTAGGTCTGGAAATAAAACAGAGGCCAGGAAGAGAACACCTGATGTGGAGGACAAGGGAACTCCAGTCAATAAAGCAGTCAATAGGGGCCACTCTTAAATGCCTTCGTACTAATGCACGTAGCATGGGGAACAAGCAGGAAGAGCTACAGGTCTGTGTGTGCCTGCAGGGTTATCACAGTATCACAGTAATGATAAGGTTGGAAAAGACCTTAAAGATCATCCAGTCCAACCTAAATCCAAATAAACCAAGTAAACCTAACATCTAGATCATGCCACTCAGCACTTAATCCAGACTAACCTTGAATACCTCCAGGGAATGGGGCTGATGTCATTGGTATCACTGAAATGTGGTGGGATGGTTCTCAGGGCTGGAGTGTAGGGATAAATGGGTACCCACTCTTTAGGAAAGACAGGCAAGGGAGAAAGGGAGGGGGTGTTGCCCTCTGCATCAAAGACCAATTTGAATCATGGATCTCCACCTGGGGAGGGAAGAAGAACTAACAGACAGTTTATGGGTGATGATCCAAGGGAAACCAGAGAAAGAGGGAGATCCCAGTGGGGGTTTGCTCCAGGCCACCTGACCAGAAAGACCTGGAAGATGAGGCCCTTTATAGACAGATAAGAGCAGCTTCAAGTTCACAAGTCCTGTTCCTCATGGGGGATTTCAGCCATCCAGATATCTGTTGGAATGACAACACAGCACGGCAATCTAGGAGGTTCCTGGAGTGTGTTGAGGATACATTTTGCATCCAAATGATAGAGGAACCCACAAGAAAAAGTGCTGTCCTGGACCTTGTCCTTGCCAACAAGGAGGAGCTGGTGAGTGAAATGAAGCTCGAGGGCAGTCTCGGCTGTAGTGATCATGAAATGGTTGAATTTAAGATTATTTGGGTACCTCAGAGGATGCATAGTAAGCTTGCAACCCTGGACTTCTGAGAGAGAGCTGACTTCATCCTCCTCAGGGATCTACTTGGCAGGGTATCATGAGATGAAGCCCTGGAGGGAAGAGGAGCCCAAAAGAACTGGTTGTTATTGAAGGACCAACTCCTCCAAGGCCAGGAGCAGTGCATTCCAAGAAAGAAGGCGGCAGGCAAGAATGCCAAGGAGCCACCATGGATTAACAAGGTGATCCTGGCCTTACTTGGATGCAAGAGGTCTATAGGCAGTGGAATCAGGGACTGAGAGGAGAACAGAAATTTTTTTTCTCACATCCAAGATTCAGATTAGAAAAGCAAGAGCAGAGATAAAATGAAATCTGGCCAGGGGGATAAAGGGAAACAAGAATGGCTTCTTTGCATACATCAGTAACTCAACAGGAGCCGGCAGTGTTCACTTGTGGCCCAGAAAGCCAACCGCATCCTGGCTGCATCAAGAGAGGTGATCCTCCCCTTCTATTCTGCTCTCGTGAGACCCCATCTGGAGTACTGCATCCAGTTCTGGAGCCCCCAGCACAGGAAAGATATTGAACTGTTGAAACTTGTCCAGAGGAGGGCCATGAGAAGCCTGGAGCACCTCTCCTGTGAGTACAGGCTGAGAGAGTTGGGACTGATCAGCCTGAAGAAGATGAGAATTCAGGGGGATCTTATGGCAGCCTTCCAGTCCCTGAAGGGGGCTGCAGGAAAGCTGGGGAGGGGCTGTTTCCAAGGGCTTGAAGTGGTAGGACCAGGGGTAATGATTTCAAGCTGGAAGAGGAGAGGTTTAGCCTGGAAGTCAGAAGGAAGTTCTTCACAGTGAGGGTGCTGAGACACTGGAACAGGTTGCCCAGGGAGGTTGTGGCTGCCCCCTCCCTGGAAGTGTTCAAGGCCAGACTGGATGGGGCCTTGAGCAACCTGGGCTAGGGGGGGGTGTTCCTGCTCATGGCAGGGGGGTTGGAATTAGATGATCTTTAAGGTTTCTTCCAACCTGAAACATTCTTTGAATATGTTAGTGCTTCCATCCAAGCTAGTTTGTGTTTCATTTCAGCAAGATATTGTTCCTGACCCATAAGCTGTCAGCAAGCCCATACCTTTACCTAGGTACAGCTGCTTGCATTCCTGTGGCTCTCACAAAAAAGGGCAATTCATCCCCTCTCTCTCAGCCTGTCCTTGCTAAATTGCTTGTATCCACCCATTGCACAACCCTTGTGTGAGCTATCCCACAACATCGCTGTGATCCAAATGAGATATTGTAGCTCTGTAACTGCATTCAGAACTCCTATTCCTCCTGTTGGTTCTCCATGCTGTATGCATTAACGTGTAGATGTTTCAGATGGACACCTAGTCATGCTGATACCCCAGGAAAGGAATGAGAGGCTTCCCCACAGTGAGGTATTATCGGCATATTGTTGAGATGCATTTGCCAAAGTTGACGTCTTTCACTGTGTTCTGCTGATTACACATCATCTCACACCAATTCCTCCCTTAATGGCCCACCACTTCCTTCCTTGATTATAGGCTTCATCTCCCTTCCCTTGTCATTTCTAGTTTAGAGACCTCATCACTATATAGGTCAGCCACTTGGCAGAGTTGCTTTTGGCCCACTTTGTCAGGGGGACTTTGTTTCTTGCTAGCAGTTGTTGACCCTTATATGGGGCCCTATAATCATAAACCAAACCCCTGTTATTGATGCCAGTTGTATGATGCTGGCTAGTGATCTGCAGTATCTGTCCACTCCCCATCAAGCCTTTTTTCCCTTCTCTGGTGTTTTTTAAGAAGAAAATCTTTGGGCCTAGGCTCTGATGTTACCAGTGCTTTGCTGGACTGAGCTCCTGGCCCCTCAAGCAGCTACCAGGGCACTGAGTTTACTCTGTAGGTGCAGATCTGCAGATGGAGATGGTAGAAGAACCTCCAGCCTTTATTATCATTTCTTCCCTCCCACCTGTGAAACTGCAGGAGCAACGTGCCCTGTTTTTTCACAACACAACTCAAATGATGAAAGAGGAATTGACGGACAGTCTCTCCATGTCCACCCACACCTTAGTGCTTAATAAAGAACTTCCCGTCTTACCAACATATAAACCACTGTCAGTAGCTGTCAAGTCTGCTTGTTTCTAGTGGAAAGAATGAAATCCTGTGTTGTGAGGAAACACTCTGTGCTGGTTTGTAAATTACCAAATTTTCAAATATTAGTTGTGGTGCTTTTATGCCAAAAAAGCATTGTATTTTGAAGCTGGGGGCAGCTTTCCCAGCAGACCTCCTGCGTCAGTGTCTGGACTCTACGACTCTACAGGTGATTGGTGGACAGAGTCCTAAAGGGAAGGTACTTCCTTCTTCTTTTCTTTCTTTTCATTGTCACCATCTTCATGGTCTTCAGCTGCGACACGTCTTCAGAGACAGAGAACTCCAAAGCTCCCCCACACCCACCAAGGGTTGGGGGGAGAGCAATGGCTCTCAACCCCCTGCCACCAAAGGGTGGAACAGAAAAGCCTGGCTACATCTCTGCTGTGGGGATAGCCACAGCCCCTTTTGTG
>VZRI01007040.1:49837-67871 GCA_013397515.1 Upupa epops | reverse complement strand
GTGGGAGGTCTCTTGTAGAGGAGCTGTCTGTCTCTCAAGACATTGCAGCAAAAGCAGGAGAAAAGCAAAGATGGTGAAGAAATCAACAAAAACAGATGAAGAAAGACAAAGAAGCAGGAAATACCTTCCCATTTATAGACTATTGTCCACCAATCACCTGTAGAGTCCAGACACTGACCCAGGACGTCTACTAGGAAAGTTACCTCCAGCTTCAAAATAAAATGGTTTTTTGGCATAAACGCACCAAAACTAATATTTGAAAATTTGGTAATTTTCAAACCAAGACAGTGAACAATACAAACTGCATGCTGGGCTCTATCAGGAAGGGAGCTCTTATCTCCCTTATTAAGCACTGTTGAAGCTGTCTGTGGGATGCTTAGTTTAGGTCAGGGATCACTAACTGAAGAAGAATATCAAGAACTGGATGGGACCCACAACAGAGTTAAGGGCTTGAGACATGCCTGATACACCACAGCTGAACCTGGCTTGTTAGGCTTAGTTTATCCCATATGCTTATGAGGTGTAAGTTTATTATCTCTGGAAAAGAGTAATTTCATGGTAATCTGCTAGCAGTCTGAAGGACAAAGATATGAACTCTTCTCAGGAATTACAGATACCTTGACAAGGAGTGACAGCACAAAATGCCCATTGGGAAGCTCTATTTGGACATTAGGAATAACTTTTATCTCAAGGAGAATGCCTCAGCAGAGAACCTGGTCATCTTGATTCTCTGTCCTTGCAGGTCTACCAGTCTTGCTTAGATGATCTAACCAATCTGATTTAATGTTGGCTATAGTACTGCTTTGAGTGAGAGTATTCCCAGTCAAATCCTTTCTAATGAGTATTTTTATGATTACATTAATAACATATTTTCTGCATTTCTATCTGCTTAACATTAAACACAGTTTTCTAGCTGAAACCAAGATACCTGGAAATGTCCTTACTGCAAATAAACAGGATATCATGGTAGAACATACTGTGAAAAGACTCTGCTTTTATATTGTACTCATGACTTTTCCACACCTTTTTCCTCAAATATATATTACTAAACACTGTTAGAGCTAAAGGCGTTGCTAGGTTGAAAAATAGCAGTTCCAGCTTCCTAAGGAAAAGTATAATGGCTCTTTCCACATTTTTAGAATGTAAACATTTGCAGAAGATAATAAAAAGTCTGAACATTTGCCAATCAACAGTCACAGCCAGTAGACACATGTGCAGATACTGTCTCTGAGGGAGCATGAAACCCTGGTGCTATGCAACATCTGTTGAAGTTTTCCCATTGATTTCAGTGGAGCAGGTTTTCAGGAAGACAGTCTTAATCTCCCCACTTGTAAGACTGTAGGACAGTGGTAATTTACCACTCACTTGGACCTGAAAAACTGTTCTGCTTTTGTGAGACCTCACTGGAGTACTGTGTCCAGTTGTGGAGCCGCAAATGCAAGGATATGGAACTGGTACAACAAGTCTAGAGGAGGGCCACAGGGATGATCAGAGGGCTGGAGCACGCTACTCTAACAGGCTGAGGGAACTGGGGTTGTTCAGCCTGGGTATAAGAAGGCTCCAAGGGGACCTCATAGCTGACTTCCAGTACCCAAATGAGGTCTACAGGAAAACTGGAGAGGGACTTGTTATGAAGGACTTCAGTGATAGGACAAGGGGAAATGGTTTTAAGATGAAAGAGAGTAGACTGGATCTTAGGAAGAAATCCTCACTCTGAGGGTGGTCAGCCACTGAAACAGATTGTCCAGGGACATTGCAGATGCTCCATCCCTGGAAGTGTTCAAGGTCAGGTTGGATGGGGTTCTGGACAACCCAGTCTAGTAAGAGGTGTCCCTACCTATGGCAGGGGGTTTGGAACTAGATGAGGTCACTTTCAACCTCAACTATGCTCAGATTCTATGAAGCATGTGTATTTTAGAAAGTAAGTTAAGCCAAAGGGTATGCCTTGTATAGGGATAAGTAAGTGTTAGCAAAGATGAGACACTGCATGGATCCACCCTTGACTACCTACCTCTTTGAACATAATAAATTAGCTGCAAAATATACTTATTTTTCTCACACCAAATATCCTGCCATGTGACAAATAGAGGGGAAATCCTGACTCCATTGAAGTCATGGCAAGCTTCCCATTGTCCTTACTGGCCAACACCATGTCTAGACATGACTGTGGGGCATATGAAATGCAATTTTAAAAAAATGTGCGCAAGAGTTGCTGGCAGAATTGTATCTAAAACCAAGTAATCTGTTCTGCAGTGATTACACTTTATGTACTGCTTAGTCAAATATCCAATCATGTTACAGAATGATAACTACTATGCCAAAGATGGAAAACGTAGAACAACTGGGCAGCAGATGAAAGGCTCATGTCTGAGCCTATCTCAAAGCTCAGACTCTTCTTATTCCTTGATTTTCTTTTTCCAAAATATTTGGGCCTCAATTTTACTCTCATTAACTTCTAAATGAGCAGATGCCCTCTTTCTCTTAACACACTTCCATCTACTATATGTGTTTATTTTATAGGCTACTTTAAAATTAAATGATAGATTGTTTTGTGATACAAAGCATCTGTATGATTTTGACTCATTCTGAAATGTGTGTATCTTTGTCCTACTACTGTTTGTCTTGGCTTACTTTGAATTTTAATTTTTCTCTATGTTGTAGACCTTGGAAACTCCAATCCTTGGATAGGTTTATTCAACCTTATATCCTAACATTTTTCAGTCAGTCAAGAAAGACGTATTGATGTAAGTGCAATAGAGGGAGTTAATGTTCTTGAACCTTCTACTTTGCTCCATTTTACACCCATCAATTCAGAAAAACATAGCTGAACATGCATTTTATATATGGAAAGTTAAGTGCAGGTCAATTTGGTACAGAAGGAACCCCACCCAGAGACGTTGGAGATAAGTCAGTGTAAGAGTAATTATATCTATGCTCATAATTTCTGACATGGGTTTCCAGTCCAATATATTCCCTCAGACACTTTATTCACAATTTAGCTTATACAATATACTACAGAACTAGTATAGGGTATATAGTGTACTAGAGAACTAGACATATACTAGTGTATACTAGAGAACTAGTATATACTGCCTAGTTCATACAGAGAACCTCTGAAATAATCTTAGAATCTACATCAGTTTTTTTGTGATGCAAATGGTAACCACACCCTGGTTACACTGTGGTCTGGCATTACAGTTGAACTGGCATTGTGACCACACTGGAAAACTCTGCAGCACTGCTCTGCCAGTCTTACTTTACCTGTTTTATCATTAGACTGTAGCATTTATGAATCACCTTTCTGAACTACTGCTTTTTTGCCTCTTAACAAGGATTCTTGAGTATCTGCACACCAACAAATCAAGGACATAGAGACACAGAACAGAACAGAACAGAACATTATGGATTGGAAGCGACCTTGAAAGATCATCCAGTCCAATCCCCTTGCCATAGCAGGATCACCCAGACCAAGTCCAGGCAGATTTCAAACGTCTCCAGAAAATGAGACCCCACAAACCCCCTGGGAAGCGCCCTCCAGTGCCTCATCACCCTCACTGGGAAGAAGTTATAGAATCACAGAATCAATCAGGGTTGGAAGGGACCACAGGATCAGCCAGTTCCAACCCTCTTGCCATGGGCAGGGACATCTCACCCTAGATTAGGCTGGCCAGAGCCTCATCCAGCCCGGCCTTAAACACTTCTCAAGTGCTTAATTAGGCTTAGCTTGTTGGCACAGCAAGAGAGGTTTATAGCATATGAGTCCACTGTACAACTGATCTGCACATGCCCTGCAAGTAAGAGACATTTTGAACACCAATATTGCAGGACATGCATTGAAGTTCAATCTGCGCGTGCACAAGAGCTCTAATGCGTCCAGATTACATTATGCTCCAGGCACAGGCAAATATGTACAAGCTGTGTTAGTCTGGAATACAGGGGTAGAATACCCCTGTATTGAAAAGATGATGGTCTTTGATTTCATTTGGCTCACTATGAGAATGAGATAAAAGAGTGATCAGACTCTGGACTGGACTGCCCAGGGAAGAGTTGCAGTCATCATCCCTGGAGGAGTTTAAGGAAAGACTGGATGTGGCATTCAGTGTCATGGTCTGATGTGATGATGTTAAATCATAGGCTGAGCTTGATGAGCTGAGAGGTCTTTTCCAGCCTTAGTGATTCAGTGATTCTGTGATGTCGAACACATGTCCATAGCACCACTGAAGTGCTGCAAACTGAGGTTGACACATGGATATTCCTTTTTCCTTGAGAAACCATAAATTTCCAGATTCTTGTTGGGGAGTGTGGTGAAAACTACCCCCCTGGCTTGTTTTCCCAGGAGTAGGCAAACTTGAGAGAGAGTCTGGATTAGATAACAACAGGTGTCTGCTTCAGGGTGGGAACTGCTTACACAGCACCACACTATAAAAGTGAGACTGCTTGCAGAGAACCCTGGGGAAAGGGAATCTGTACCATCTTTATTGGACTATCTTTATTGGACTATCCTCCCTCTCTGCAGACAAGCTGCTGCAGATGGAATGAACCAAACCCTGATAGTGACCTGGATACTAAGTTTAATGGACATTTTCTATGATAGGTTTGGGTGGTTTTTTATTTTGTTATGGACTTCCTCATACCTTTGGTTTTTATGTTAGGGTGCTTTTGGTCAGAGCTAGAGAGGTACATAGATACACAGGTCATTGGGGATTGGAAGGGACCTCCAGGGGTCATCCAGTCCAACCCCCCGCTCAAGCAGGAGCATCAAATCTAAGACAGGTTACATAGAAAGGCATCTTAAAAGTCTCCATAGAAGAAGACTCCTCAACCTCCCTGGCCAGCCTGTTCCAGTGCTCTGTCACCCTTACAGTAAAGACATTTTTTCTTATATTGAGATGGAACTTCTTGTGCCCTGACTTACACCCTTTACCCTTTGTCCTATCAGAGGCCACAAGTGAAGGAGTTCGTTATTTTGATTGTGATGGGTTACATTACCTTATCCTTACATTATGTAAAGACCAACAATAAACTGTACTTCCTATCGATGGCCACACTCCTTGGATTGGGTTGCAGAATTGTCAAAACAATCACTATTTTCAGATCTTTTCCTCAAGGCTGCAAGAGAGTTTGAAATCTGAGGGTCAGAGTGCTCATAGTTAAGGAAAAAAGACAGGAAGCATTCTCATCTCAGCCTCACCTTGGCAAAGCCTGTGTAAAACATCACAGTTAAGGATTCACAATGAATAGCACTGCATGAATTGTTACTTCATTGAAGCCTGTGGTTGTACGTTATTACTGCTCTCTCAACCTAGCTGGCCAAGGTGGACATTTGCCACTTGGTCAGAATGACAGAAGTGTGATGTACGAAGAGACATCAGTGTGGCTATCTGCTTACAAATTTAGGAGCAAGCATGTAGGAAACTTTCTCAGAACTCTGCTTCCTACAGGAACACACTGTTCTCCTTCTACCCCAGCACTTCAAGAGCTCTCTCATGCAGCACGAAGTCAGGAACAAACTGTAAACCAGCTCAACAAAACAAAACCTCAGGCTTCATTGCTGAAAGAGGACAGACAGCTAGTGCTGCAGTAGCTGGTAAAAATAAAATTAACTTCTAGTCATGATGTAGAAGAAAACTACCACTCTCATCCACACAGTGTCCTGAGTCTGAGCAGGTGCTACACACATAGATGCATCACAGTGTATTTTCAGTGTGGTCATTTTCACTGTGTAGAAGTGTTGGTTCTCTATAAGCGAAGCTATAGTGGAAGGTCTTACCACAAGCTAATATACTCCTTTTTCACTGCCACAAACTTGTGAGCTCAGTGAGGCTACTCACATCCGCACTTGGAGTTAACATTTTCTCTTGTAAGACACAGTGGTAAATACGCCATTAGCTTGTTAAGCAAATGGTGAAGCATTATCAATTTGACCCTAACATCAGTGACTCAAGGTATGAAAGTCTGTAGAAGTACAGGTTTTTCCACATTGTTTTGCCAGTGTGCTTTAGCCATCACGTAGAGCTTGTGAGCTGTTGTGGTCTGGTACTGACAGCTCAGGTGATTTTTGTAAGGTTAAAGCAGTGCTTGTGTGCAAAAACTACCTCAGTTCTCACTTTAAACTACAGATTAAAATGGTTCACATGCTTCTGTAGCTTTAAGACACTCAAACTGAAGCCTTCAGAAGAGGAAGATGCCTGATTACCTCTTGGAAATTGTTTCTTGAAGAAAGGAATATTAATAAGGCAGTAACAGGTTACAGCATTTAACACTGTACCCTTGACATTTCTTATTAAACATTTAACTGCTTGCAATGTGTGCTCCACAGGCACCTGTGAAAACAAAACCTGGTTTTTGAGAACACAAGGTTGTTACTCATAGAATAAAGATAAGGACACAGATGAAAAGAAGTATTATGAAGGTGTCACATCATTTGTTAGTTTGAGGACAATATTGGAGACTTTTTTTTTGATATTTCCTTGAATGGGTTTTTTTCCCCTGTGGGGGTAGAAGCTCATGGTCTCACTGGAGTAAGTTCCTTTAAATCACAAACTGGTTGTTTGGGTATTTTTCAGTCTTGCATGTAAAGCACTCCTTGTATTTTAAAGCAAATTATTTTTGAATCATGGTGGTCAGAATAAAGTGAAGGGACATGAATGTGGAGAACCTCACAAAGATAACTAAGCACCTTCGTACCAACCTCAATGTAATTTCTTTTGCTATGATACTTGCACGATAGGAAATGTCCAAGTCATTTTGCTGTTGAGAGTTTTTGGTGCTGACCTGAGTCTCTGTAGGAATTTCACCCTGACAAGTAGAATAAATGTGGCAAATTAAGAATTACTTCTCTAATTCTTGTGATAAAGTGCTACTTTTTTTTTCCACAGAAATAATAAGACATATGATAAAGCTAGTTCATTGCTTAAGCACCTGCAGAGCTTTTTTATTACCTATGTATTATACACTGCATTCCTCTATTGTATTTTGCTCATCATAAGAGAATATTTAAAGTGTGATTGTAAGTAAGATCTAATAGCATCTACTTTGAAAAAGGGATATTCTGAGTTGCTGTGGGTTAACCTTGGCCAAAAATGCTTCTCAGATGAGCCAACATGAGCTCATTTCTAGTTGTTTCTAAACACCACTGCTATTTATTTTCTCTTCAGTATATTCAGTTACTTGAATTTTCCTAGTAAGGGCAGAAATACTGATTTAATGACTGATTACACTGGCTGTAGTCATCTTGAATTAAATCTCAGTAAGAAGTGCATGGACAAAACACTGATAACAAATAATGTCAGTTTAGCATACTTAGTATTGTCATAGTTAAACAATAGAGTATTGGATATTCTGCCTTAGTCTTACTTAAAAAATAGGATGTGCAAAATATAAAATCTATAAACTCTTATTGCATTAACAGACCTGGAAGCCGAAGACCTCAACTCGCTTCACAAGCCTCAACAGACTTGCTTTGTGCATGTGGTAGGACTACTAACATTTTGGTAAGTGCTGGTAAGTCATTTATTATGCTCACCTCAGTTCTCTTCCCATTTAAAAGAGAAGAAACACTTTGGTACTTTACAAAACATGAGACAAACACGTACTGCACAAGTAATTGCATGATGAAAGCTGTATGAGCATGGGTAAGTGGCTGTGAAATGGACTTGAGGGAGCTGCAGGCTTTCAGGCAGTAAATGCAGACACTTTCTGCTCTCTGCTCTTGTGAGTGTCTCTCATGCCAGTCCCAAATTATAATCCCTGAGGAGCAGTAAAGATTTCACTCTCTGTCCCCTGGCAGTGCTTTCATCTTTTCTGTTGAAACTGCCAGCACACATGCTGGTTAGCGGCAGGAGCTGTGATGATTTTGTTAGGAAGATGCATCTCTCTTGGGAGCTGGATGAAATCCACCTAACTTTTTTTGCAGGATTTATTTCAGCAGACTCCATGACAACCTCTTTTAGTCACTATGAGCCTTACTTGATACAGATGAGCAACAGATTCAGAAAAAGAGGAGGAGTTTTAACTGCATTTTTGAGATGGCATTACCATATCTATTTCTGTTCTATATGTAGTCCTATTTTCTGGGCCCTGCTTCTGAGCTGTAGTAATTTTTGACAGCTTGTTGCCTAATTCGATTCCCCAGAAGAGATACAAAACTGGATGGCAGATGAGATGCTTTTATTAGACATGCTCACATCCATCAGTGTGCTGGGGATGATCAGGCAATCAATTCTGCTTTGCCCTTGTCTTTCCAGCATGTTCATTAATAAAGGCTACAGCTCCAGAGCAGCTATGTGTGAGTCACAGGTTAATTTGTCCATGTCTCCACCGCTCTTTGGATGAGCCTGTGTGTTCTCTTTGTGATCCTCTGTATACAGACACCACAGAAAGTTGAAATTGTGATCTGCTCATTTCATTTAACACCAAGGTTTTTAACACCAGTTTTGGGTCTCCAATTCAAGAGAGACAGGGATGTACTGGAGACAGTCCAATAGAGAGCTACAAGGATGATAAAGGGACTTGAACATCTCTCCAATGAAGAAAGGCTGAGAGAACTGAGGCTGCTTAGTCTAGAAAAAAGAAGTCTGAGAGGGGTTCTTATTAATGTCTATAAATATCTGAAGGTTGTGTCAAGAGGAAGGAGCCAGTCTCATTTCAGTGTTGCCCAGCAATAGGAGAAAAAAAAATGGGATAAGCTATAACATAGGAAGTTCCACCTTAACATAAGAAGAAACCTCTTTACTATGAGGGTGATGGAGCACTGGAACAGTGATTCTACAAAGCTTGATGTGTTGTTCTGTCTATACACAATGATTTACTGTAACTACAGTGTTGCCTACCATTTCTTATGATTGGTTTAGTTCCTGCATACTGCAGTGGTTGAGGCATCAGAAATGCCAAGTGAGCCACAGTGGACAAATAAACCTTTAAGTGCAAAAAGGATTTCTGTGTCACATTGTTCATAGGAGGAAAATATTACAAAGATTAGAATAAAGAAGTTCCAACTTACACAGCAAGTACTTCAGCACTTCAATTTCTCCCTTAAAATGGAGGAAGATAGGAAGATATAGTAGTATCTGAGATTCATAGATTCATAGAATGGTTCAGGTTGGAAAGGGACCTTAAAGATCATCTAGTTCCAACCCCCCTACCATGAGCAAGGGCACCCCCCACTAAACCAGGTTGGTCAAGGCCCTATTCAATCTGGCCTTGAACACTTCCAAGGAGGGAGCATCCACAACGATGGTATCGAACAGCAGCTACTAGCAAAGGAAGCCTTTATAGCAGCAACTTTTGTCCGTGCTGAGTTATAATCATCATGGAGTGTCACAGCCACATTGTGGAAAATATTCAAGGTTTTAGATATATGATAAGGGTATTATAATAATAATAANAGAGAAGAGGAGAGAAGAGGAGAGAAGAGGAGAGAAGAGGAGGATTTGTTTGTAACATTATTTCATTGTGACAAATATGCTGTATGTCTGGAAAAGTACTACTATGCAAAATAATATCAAGCATGTGGTCTGATTATCTTTAGGCTAATTGTACTTACAAGCCACTGCATTTTTACCACGTTCCAAAACACTTTGTTTCCTTCACTGAATTGTCAAACAAATCTTCTGTCATCAATGGAGATAGGCACTTGCAATTGGCTTGGTTGAATCACTCTTTAAAGGTGTCTCTCACCACTCACGGTAGAGTAATATTAATAATACCCTAAGCAACAAATTCAGAGCTTCACTTAGGAGCCTAAAATAACAGGTAAAGTGTGCAAAAGCCTGGCCAAAGTTTTGAACATCCAAGAAAACCTTTGCACTGTTATACTTGAGAATGGTATTTTTTAATTTCTGTCCTGTAGCCTCCTTCTGTTGGTCTGCAGTGCTAGAGTGGAGGTGATTTCTTCCTCAAGGCATAACAAATGCTAGGACTGTAAGCATTTCACAGGCAGAGTGTAAGGAGATGTCTTCTGACACCATTTTGCCTTCTTGGATATCTACAGAAAAGAAAGAATTCTCATTTTGCTCTTTGTTACTGCTCCTTAATTAATTTCAACACCAAACTGCTCTTTGGGCAGAGCATTTCTAAAGGCTAATTCCTTGTCTCTATCAGTCAGCCATTTAGCATGCAGCATCATGGCTCACAGCAGTCACTACCTGAAGTGTAACAGTAATTACTCAGAAATAGATTTGTTTGGTTGCCTGACGGGAAGCCAGTTCTACATGTCCTCTTGACAGGAATGTCAACAAAAGCCACAGGCTTCCAAGGATGCACCATGTCTTTTTTTTAAATTAGAATAAACAGGCTCTGCATAATTCAATTTCTAATTGAATCACTATTGTCAGTCAGAGCTACTTGGCTAATAGCTCTGGAAAATTAATTTAATTTACTTGGCTGGCATTAAAAAATTATTACTTCTGTGATATGGCTACTTCAGGGAAATGAGTTACTTTGGAGCAAAGGTGCCTTTGTGATCTACTGACTATGAGGAAAGTGAAATCGCCACACCAGCGAGGTTTATTTTTAATGCTGCAGTTTCTACATTTACTGTAAGATAAATGCAAGCTTGGCACATCAGACTTTGAAACCTATTCAATAGATTATGCCAAGTTGTGTGGTCTGCTAGGTTCATCTCTGACAGCTCTCACTCAAAACCAAGATGTCAGTCATTTTATTTAGTTATAAAGCAGAAGGGCTTCGTCTGGGTGCTGTTAATAGAACATGGATTGGTGAAGCGGAGGTTATTCAAGAAAATGTTATTCAAGAGTATGGTACAACAGTGAGGCTGGCAGAGGTCAAAGGTTGACCTAGCTCTAGGGCATGATCTCAACTGGAGGTAAATTTATGGGCTTTTAGAAATGTGTGTACACCTGGAGGAAAACTCAAAATAAGAGAATAATCTAATTTTATTTCTTTCCTTTCTCTCAGTACAAAGATGAGGAGCTTTCAAAATGAAGAGAAAGATTAACAAAGAAACACTGCCAACCAATTTTGCTTCTAGATAAAGTAGCCAACAACTCTAGCAATTATGGCTACTGCTCAGGACAGCAGCATTATATAAAAATCCTGCTTTGTTAAGTCCCAATTATTTTGAGTCCCAATGTTTTAGAACAAAAATTGTGGTTTCATGAGTTACTAGTCCCAAAAGTCCAAATCAAAGGTGGCTTGTGTAAAATTCTGCTACCTGTTTCCTCTAGAATGTAGCTTTTCAGATGCTTTCAGTGCAACATGATAGGAGGAAAGACTGAGGTGCAGGTGCACCCTTCCAGTTTGTCACAGAGACAGAAGCTTAGTATGACCATGCATCGTCCACCACTCTAAATGCTAACAGAAAGGGTTACTCATCTCCCTCTCTTGCTATGTCTCGTTACTTCATGCATGAAGTTAGCTGTTAAGATTATATAGCACTTTTAATGGTCCTCCTTGTATTTTTAGTATCTTCTTTTTTAAATGTTAGATGCTCAGAGCTCATTATAGTTGATGTTTTTTTCATAAACGTGGCTAAATGACAGAAGAATCTGACACAGAAGCTCATTAGAGCTGGGAAAATACTATTTGCTATGCTCACCAAAGCTTGACTGCATTTTAAATCTCTTAATATTCTCAGCTCTGGAAGTGAAGCATAACTCTTTCTGTAATGCAGCAAAACAGTTTACTGCTGCTTTTCAGTTCATTGAGGGCCTTTGGAAACTAGGGAGGAATTAGGGAGGTAGAAGATTAATGACCTGAATGCAGAAGAGCAGCAGACAAACAAAATTGAAGTAAAGTACCTTTAATAACTAACATATACGTATTGGTACTTGAAAACCACTTCCAGTCTTGTGACTCTTCCCAGCAGAGCATCTTACTCTTGTTATCTGCTTTTCCAGAATTTTGAGTGATTAAGTGGGCCCTGGGCATGTTAAAAATTGGGTTCAAAACTGATACATTAAAATGGAGAAATTATTTTAAATGCACATGTTTAGAACCTGAAGGATGATAGAATTGAGGATGTCTGCAATTTTAATTTGTTCCTCTGATGCACAGACATTGTCTTTAATATTATGAAACTGTACTGGAAATTGTCTGTAGTTTCACACCTCACCTGGTGATTTGGATTAAAAATAAATCTCTTTTTCTCTATCGAGGTTTCAGGAGTGCTGTTCAGAAAAAGCTAAGTGATTCAAAGCACCATTATAGTTATCTCCACAATGTGACTATTACAGTTTGTGGTACCATTATTATCTTGCTAGAGGCAAAGGCAGATAAATGAAAGTCAAAATTATCAATACAAAGTATATTCCAATTTTTACTGTTAAAAAAAAGTAATCAGGACCCTAAATTTTCAAAGCGTAAGGCTCACTTATTGTCCAAGTCATCAGGTTATAAGTAAAATAAAAATTGTCTAAAGTCACAGAAGCAGTCTGTAGCTAAATGATGGTTGGGAACCAGTCCTCCAGCAAAGCACTCATCTGTCTAGTCAAGGTCATCACTTGCTGGCCTGCTTTTCCATGGCTTACTGACTGCACATTTACTTATGCTTCCACCCTTCCAGGCTCCAGATTTGTCCTAGTGTGCCACACATTTACTTTGTGATGACGGAATATTGTAGTTACCTCAAATACATTGCAGGTAAAACTAAACCTAGAGGCAATGTGGGACCCCTGCTGAATATGCTGGGTGCCCTGAAGACAGAGGATACAGAGAAAGCAGACATGCTGAACACCCTCTTGCCTCCATCTATACTTCTGGGAGCTGTCCTGGCATCAAAGCCCAGACTGCTGAGGCTCCAGAGGAAGTTGAGGCAAAAGAGGAGCCTGCCTTCATTAATGAGGACTCGCTTAGGGATGTGTTGAAAAAAATGAATGTACATAAATCCATGGGCCCTGATGGAATGTATCCATGCATACTAAGGGAGACGGCGGAGGTCATTGCTAANGTTTGGGTACTGAGGTGGATCATAACCTGGCTGCAGGATAGAAGCCAGAAAGAAGTGATGATCAATGTGACAGTCTACTTGGAGGCCTGTATCTAGAGGGGTCATCCAAGGATCAGTACTGGAACCAGTTCTCCTCAATCTATTCATTAATGACTTTGATGATGGATTAGAGTGCACTGTCAGCAAGTTTTCTGATGACGACAAAGCTGGGAAGTGTTGCTGACACCCCAGCAGACTGTGCTGCTGTTCAGCGAGAGCTGGACAGGTGAGAGAGCTGGGCAGAGAGAAATGTAATGAGGTACAACAAGGGTGACTGTAGAGTCTTGCATCTGGGTAAGAAAAACACCAGGTACCAGTATAGGTTGGGGACTGACCTGTTGGAGAGCAGTGCAGGAGAAAGGTTCCTGGGGATCCTAGTGGACATTAGGGTGACTCTGAGCCAGCAATGTGCTCTTGTGGCCAAGAGTGCCAACAACATCCTGGGGTGCATCAGAAGGGGGGGTGGTTAGCAGATCAAGGGAGGTTCTTCTCCCCTTCTACTCTGCACCAGTGAGACCGCATGATATTCAAGACCCACCTTGATGTCTTTCTGTGCAGCTTGGTCTAGGTGATCCTGCTGTGGCAGGGGGACTGGACTAGATGATCTTTCGATGTCACTTCCTATCCCTAACAATTCTATGATTCTAATTAACTTAAAGCTAAATACGATTTCATAACACATCCAAGAAAAACAAAGACTACATTAAGAGCTCTAACTGGGACATCTTAGAGGCCAGTGTAATGCCTCCTTTGTTATCTTATTGTTCTCAATGTTTGTACTAGGATGGAGGAACATGCTTCCAGGGAGGGCATGGCCAACAGAATGCTGGAGTTGTGGTGATACTCAGTGCTAGTAATCGAGCAATCAGCCATACAAACAATATTACATTATCCCAGCTGCTCTAATGAGTACGAAGAGCAGGAATAATGACAAATTTGAGAGCAGAGTGCATTTCTTTGGAATGTCACAGGACAGTATACTGCAAATCCATTCTTTTTAACTGTGTGTTAATTACCTGTCATCTTTGAGATGGAAGTCTCAGATGAGTGTGATCCAGCTCATAGGGAAATGCGTATGAATCTTTTCATTGATTTCAGCAAGTGTGACAGCATCTGGGTGGCTCTGAGGTTTGCTGGTATTTTACCCGCTATAGACATTCAGCACCTGCAATTACACATTGCTGGTGTTAGCTCTTTTCTCCTGAACATAGTGGTTTCACAGAGCTTAATTGTTCTCTCATTTGTCTGTTTGGAGTGGTGCTTTGTGGTCGTCATATCGTCATGCCTTTTTAAATGTATGTCCTGTAGCAGCTGAACCTGAGAACAAGCTGCAGAATCATGAAGAGAATGGCACTACAAAACCACAGCTTTTCACAGAGCTCATTAATGTTCACATTACAGCTGTACAAACAAAGCTAGAACGAGGGAACTGGCAAAGACTTAGAGCTAACAAACCCCTACCATACTCATGACCACTGTGAAAACAAAACTACAACAAACCCTCCTGCTGGAAAAATGCCAAGGGTGACTCAGACCAAATCTGAGATTTTTCCAAACTATATATATATGAAAGCTATCCCTTGAATAAACAACCCAGCAAGGTTCAGAAAGACCCACCTCTTTCTCAAACATTCATACTCTTCTATCAGGGTCTTGAGGGCTGTGGCTGATTCATTCTCTTTGGAACACATGCCAAGGGAGGCTTGCGTTTATGTGCAGTGATACAGGCAAACTGTATCCCAGGGCGCCTGAGTCTAATCAGGTACCCAGACTGTATAAACTTGCCAGTCCATTCTTGGCTCTCACAAGGTAACCCTGTCCAGTGCTGTTGCAGGGTGGGTGCCCCAGCAGATGAGACTGACTGCAATGGATAATGTTAGGAGAGGAAAGAGAGAGGCAGTATGCTGTGCTGGTTGTTCCCATGCTCATGACTGGGGATGGCAATCACCTTCTCTTGTAAATCAACAGTAACATTTTCTTCTTTATTATTTGGTACAGACCAGCTAACCTGATCATTTCTGGTAATAATACGCTGGGCTTTTTTGTGCTTTTTATGCTGTCACCATATTTTTGCCAGAATTGACAGGTATCTAGCAATATGTCTGGATTCTACTGCTCGAACTGAGGCTCCCAGACACTGGGCAGCCCAGAGAAATTAGTACTTTGTACTTCTACTTTGCATGCACTGCGTTAATTGCATATGGTGGTTGACCCACCCAGCTGCTCTCTCACACTCTCAAAATGCCAGCAAGAGAAAGGTGAAAATAAGCAGAAAAAGATCAAGGGTAAAGACAGGGAAATCACTTGCCAGTCATCCTCCCAGGCAAAACAGAATTCCCTTGGAGAATATTAGTTAACTGCCAATTTAAAATAAAGTAAGGTAATAAGCAACAAAAAAACCCAACAAAACAAACAAAAAAACCCACAACCAACCAACAAAACTAAAATACCTTCCTCCCCATCCCCAGGTTCAACTCATTGTGCTACCTCCTCCATCCCTTCCTCCCCAAGTTGCACAGGAGGATGGGGGATGGGGTGCTGGGTCATTCTGCTCTGCATTGCTGGAGCACCCCCTTGTTAGAGCACAGGTCTTACAAGGAGCAGCTAAGGAAATTAGGATTGTTTAGCCTGGAGAAGAGGAAGCTCAAGGGAGAATTTACATCTCTCTACAACTACCTGATAGTTGTAAACATGATTCTTTGATTTTTTACTTTCTTTGATCTCAGTGTCTCCAGGCCTGTTTCTCTCACATTTTCTTACTCCTCTTTTTCCTAGTTGCTGTGCAGGTGTTTAACCCTTTCTTAAACACTTTTTTTGCAGAGGTGCCTCCAGCTTGGTTTACAGACTCAACTGAGTCATGTTTTGGAGCCAGCTGGAACTGTCTCTGTTCAATGCAGGGGCAGTCCCTGGTCTCTTCTTACAGAGGCCACCCTCACAGACCCCTGCTGTCAACACCCGGTCATGGACCTACAATAGAGTTACCATGCCAGCAGGCAATTCAGTCCAACATGACCAGAACGTGTCAGGTTGCAGCACACACCCAGCTCAACTCTGCAATCAATCTGCAGCTGCCTTCATCCCACTCACCGCGAGTCACAGTGCAACTTGTATGTAGTGTGGCCATTCGCCTGGCTCTTTGCTTCCTAGAAGACTGCTCCTGCCCTTTTGTCCCGTGTTTGCAGCCACACAGCTCTCTTGCTCAAGCATGCCTCACAACACGTGATGTGCTGGTGCGGTTTGTTAATGCAATGCAAAGCTGCTCCCTTCTCATTCACAGATTTACTTTTCTGACATGATTGTTTCCTGACAGATGATGAGCATCTAACTAAGTTCAGCTGTAAGGTTTAAGCGTGTGTGAAGAGCAGTGTTGGGCACTCCGCATTGTGTGCATGTACATTTGTATGCTGAGAAATCCCAGATGCAAATTGAACATGCAGTGGGGACAGCTATACAAGATTTGCACCAGGGGAGGATCCGATTTGATCTTAGGAAAAACTTCTTCCCAGAAAGAGTGGGGAGGTCTTGGAACAGGCTGCCCAGGGACAGGGCACCATCTCTTGAGATATTAAAGAAACAGATAGGAATGGTTTGTCAGGAGATAGTTTAGTGGTTAGGAGTTGTAGGGCATACAGTTGGACTTGATCTTGAAGGTCTTCCCCAACCTTCATGATTCTATGATTTAAAAGAGTTGCAAATCTTCATGCCAGAGTCTAGGGAACAGGCTTCCAGAGTGCTCTGTTTTGCACATTATACTTCAGATAATAAATATCCTTAAGTGCTCAAAACAATTAAAACCTTGATAATAAGGTAAGGAACCCAAAAATCTTCAGCTGAATGCCCAGAGAATGATAATCACATTTATGGAACAGAAAGGAAAGGATTTGCTTAATATACAAAGCTATTTATCCAGATGTCTTCCCCTGAGATATATGATAGATGTCTATAAAATCATGAATGTCATAGTGAAGATGAATGGGGAAAAGCTGTTCACTACTTTGCTGCACTAGAAGTTGTTGGTAACTAGAGGAGTGTACCTTGGTTGCTATGCCTGTCTATCAGTGTCAGAATGCCAGGCTACATGGATATTTAATCTGAGACAGTACAAACACATTCTTAATGAAGAATATTTTTAAGTTGAGCAAGACACATAGATAAAGATTATTATATCTTCAATGTCTGAAAAATGATCATTAATTACTATATAGTGATCATTATGCATGCCTTCATCAGGCACTGTGGGTAAACACAAACACGACCTTTGACCACAGCCAAGGTGATAATACCGATATTTTCACACAACTCAAACATTTACAAGGGAGAAAAGGAAAGGAGGGAGTCTGGATGGAAACTAGTGGGACTTCCAGACGCCTGGAAATAAGGAGCAATTGTTGATAAAAGATCCACAGCAGAGAAACTCAGTAGATTCTTTTATTCCATCTTGGGAAAGGTCCCATAACCTAAACATTTTTTATAGCAGAGGATATGGATTGGTTTGAAATAGACATACTTCAACCAGAAGATTTAAATGCTAATAAATCACCAGGATCAGATGGCATCCACCCAAGGGTTCAGAAGGAAATGCGATGCAAAATTGCAGAAGTATTCAACATCTACAGCAAGTGCAGGACTGGGGAACCTGTAGCTACTGAGCAGTAAGTCTGATTCATGGGCAAACTGTAGAAAAGGACTATAATAAAGGGATTAGTGAATAGATGAATTAACAGTCTATTGAAAACATGTCAGTATGGCTAGGATGAAGAAGTTCTGGAGTTCTGTAGCTCCCCACAGGCAATGGGGATAGTACATTTGAACTTCCAGAAAGCCTTTGACCAGATTCCATGCCAAAGATTACATAAATAAACCCACCTTAAATTACCACATGATTACAGAAAAACCTTGACTTTTAATTTAAGGAAATCTGAAAAGACCTTTTTGTTAGCTGGCACATTGACAAAGGATGGGAAATGAAGACTAGTGCTTTCCAACAGGATAAAGAAACTTCAGCAATGGAGTCCTGTAGGGACTGGTGTTTTGTATGAACACATACAAAAGCCATTACTTCAATTTCTTTAAACTACTTTAAAAAAA
>VZRI01007040.1:893-49789 GCA_013397515.1 Upupa epops | reverse complement strand
AGGAATTTCCTTTCACTAATTTCTTTCTTTTCCTCAGAAAACATCCTATTTCCCCTTCCTTCCCTATTTGGAATCAGCTCATTAAACATTAACCTCAATGCACTCCTATTGAATACTGATATAAAAATGCAGTAGGTACAACAAACACAAGGACACGACAAGTTTAATACATACTGCTTTTCTTTTTGAAAGCTCCTCAGACAAAGACAGGGAAGATTTTCATTGTATTCTGTGCTCCACACACTAATGGTCAAATGAAGTGAGGCTAGATTTTGAATTTTCACAACTCTCGTCTCAGAAACCTGCAAAATGTTTTACTGTCCTCCCACTCTGCTCACCGCTCTGCCAACTGACATGTGGATGAAATTCGCTCTCCTTCCTCCCACCAGCACCAATAAAGAACAAAGCAAGGGTTGGTTTCCTGACTTCTTGCTCTCTTGATGAACATGCTGGAAACTTATCTTCTCACTCCCCTTTCCCATTCACAACCATAGAGGAAAAAAGAAAGAGAAATGTTGTACTATTTCCTTCTGGCATCTGTAAAACAAAGCAAGTGAAAGCTTTTCTTCCCTCCCATACTCTCTTACTTACCATGCTTTACTTGCTGTCTCCCTATTAACTCCAACAGGACACTACAGTTACCTTTAGTTGTTTTGTTGACTTAATGTGTCTTTACTGTTATCAACCTGTCATCCTCATCTATTCAGGGATCATTTATCCTGTTACCTTAGTTGAACGGTTAGGTATGGCCTCCCATATCTCTTCCCCACATACACCTAAGGTCCTGGTCATTCTGCTTGTTTCATAGTTGTGACACTGTTGTCTGTTGCCTGCCTCACCAATCCTGAATACAGCACTATACTCCAGCCCAGGAATACCCCTACCCTGCTACTCAGTCAAGCATAGTGCAATGGAGACAGTAAGGTCCTTTGTCCCTGGTGAATATTCAATGTTATTCGTGTTGAGTTGAACTGAGTAAGGACAAGGGACAGGAAAACCAAAGTCCCAGAGTCCCTGGGCTGAGAAGATCAAGCCCATCTCTGGATGATAGCTGCTTCCCTGTCTTGAAACAGAGCAGCACTTTGAACTCAGGCCATCCCCAGCCCTAGGGAGCACCCTAAACCAAAAGTATCAGTGAAGTGGAAGTGGAGCTACAGCTGCCCTTGATATTCTTGGCCCCAGCAGGGCCTCAGAATGCAACTTCCCAGAAGGCATTTTATTTTAAAACTTATGATTTGCCCCTTTGAATGGAAAAAACAAACAATCCCACAAGACAGCATTTTAGCTTAGCTACATTTTTGAAAGGCTTATATTCTGAAATTGGATGTTAGTCACAGAGCTTTCATCTAATACATTGCTTAAACAGCCACCAGAGTCATAGCAATAGATATCTCACCTGGAGGAGGAGAAAGCAAGCACAACCATATCATATTTTTGTTAGTTGGTTTTAAAATCACCTTTTTGTAACACTTTTTGTTCCTATTCCTTAACATTTATTATAGTTTTTGTTTATTAAAAAGTTTAGATGCTTTTGTGGTATGTGAGCAGATGTTACCTCTTTATTTTAAACACTGTAAAAAATCCCAAGCATTAAGATAGAAAACTAAGTCAGCTTACAAGTGGGTGATTAACCAGAAAAGATCTTTATTTTAAGGACATCCACTATGGCTTTTTTTATTGTCTTGTTTTCACAAAGATTCAGAGAACATAAGACTCTGAGAGGAGACACAGAATCACAGAATCACAGAGTGTTAGGGATTGGAAGGGACCTTGAAAGATCAACCAGTCCAATTCCCCTGCCAGAGCAGGATCCCCTAGATCAAGTCTCACAGGAACACGTCCAGGCGGGTTTTAAACATCTCCAGAGGAGACTCCACAACCTCTGTGGGCAGCCTGTTCCAGTGCTCTGTCACTCTCGCTGTGAAGAAGTTTCTTCTCGCATTTATGTGGGACCTCCTGTGTTCTAGCTTACATCTGTTGCTCCTTGTCCTGTTTTTTGATGACAGTGTGGACAGCCTGGCTCCCTCCCCCTGACACCCACCTTTTCCATATTTGTAAACATTAATGAGATCACCTTCAGTTTCCAAACTAAAAAGGCCCAGCTCCCTCAGGCTTTCCCCATCAGGAAGATGCTCCACTCCATCATCTTTGTGGCTCCGTGTTGGACTCTCAAGCAGTTTCATGTCCTTCTGGAACTGAGGAGCTCAAATAACTAATGTTGAGACATAAATGACAAAACTTCTTAGGAGGAAGGACTTCACTGTGAGTTTATACGCCTTCAGTGCAGGCACCCACAGACATGCCCATGTTTTGCATTGCACATTCTCTAGTCTGTCTTTTGTGTATCTGTATCAGTTTGGGTAAGTACAGATTTTCATAGCAGAACAGCTATGTGGAGTTAGTTTTGATTTTTAAAAAATCTGTTGTAGCAAGAAAACCCTGGGGAAAATACTCTTTTAATTTTTTGCTCTTGGTGAGTGAAATGTAACCCATCTTTAACTACTGAGAACTACACTGCATATTTAAAAAAAAATCATAGAATCATCAAGGTTGGAAAAGACCTTCAGATCATCAAATCCAACTGTCTGCCCTACAACCCCTAACCACAAACCATCTCCTGAAACTCCATGTCTACCTCCAGGGATGGTACTTCTACCCCCTCCCCCTGTTCCAAGGCCTCCCCACTCTTTCTGGTAAGAAGTTACTTCTAACATTCAATCTGAACTTCTCCTGGAGCAAATTGATCCTCAGTAACTCATGAGGATACCACATGGTCATGCTCCCCAAAAACAAATGATGTCTGTGTTGCCAAGGTAAAAGCCTGAACAAATTCTAATGTGACAGAGATGAAGCTGGTAAATCTGGAATTATTCTGTAAACTTCTGTATGGTATGGTACACAGGTCAAAAACCCAGAGATCTTATCCAGTAGAATGTAGAAAAGCAATCTATGCTGTATCTATGAACAAAATTCTCATCATAATGTATGAAACAGCTACAGCAATTTTCAACTGGTTTCTAGTAATACATTCTGATGCACTACACTGGTATGTGTTGAAAATTGTCATAGAATTTAATAAAATTGATAATAAAAGAATTAATTTTTAAATCAATAACAGTAATTTTAAAAACTACTTTCTAGCTCCTAACTTTTGAGACTATGCTTCAAACCTCTAATTTCCCCTTTTTTGAATAGAAAATCCATACATTCTGGTTTCTCCAGGTATGATACACTGATAAAGACAAGCAGAATGCTAATTTAAAAAACTGTCCTATTAAAATAGCTCTGGAAGTTACTTCTTCTCTTGTAATAACAGAATCATAGAGTCATAGAATCGTTAGGGATCAGAAGGGACCTCAAAAGATCATCCAGTCCAATCCCTGTGCCACAGCAGGATCACCTAGACCAAGTCGCACAGGAACACATCCAGGTGGTTCTTGAATGTCTCCAGAGAAGGAGAGTCCACAACCCCCCTGGGCAGCCTGTTCCAATGCTCTGTTACACTCACTGGGAAGAAGTTTCATCTGATATTTATATAGAACCCCCTATGTTCCGTCTTGCACCCATTGCCCCTTGTCCTATCACTAGATGACCTTGAGAAAGGCCTGGTTCCATCCTCCTGACACCCACTCCTCACATATTTATAGACATTAATGAGGTCACCCCTCAGCCTCCTCTTCTCCAAGCTCAAGAGACCCAGCTCTCTCAGCCTTTCCTCATGAGGGAGGTGTTCTGCTTCCTTCATCATCCTTGTTGCTCTACGTTAGACATCCTCCAGCAGCTGTCTGTCCTTGAACTGAGGGTCCCAGATGCGGTCTCACTCAGTGCTAGCACTGAGTACAGGTTGCGCTAGTGAGACTGCGTCTGGAGTATTGTGTCCAGTTCTGGGACAGAAGAACCAGCCCAGGTGTCTTAGAACCTATCATGAAACCCTTCAACCCTAAGTGGTGTATCTAAACAATGAAACAGTTTGTGTGTGCACTTATGAAATTGTTGAGGGAGCAGAAATGTGGTTGATATGCAGTGGCATCCTTTGGAAACAGAAATGCTGGAGCAGGAGAGAGGCTGTACAGTGGGCTGAACTGCTAGTATTTTTAAGACAAGAGGCTTACAATAAGACTACCAGAATGACAAACATAACTGAAGTTTCAATTGTTTCATCATACAACCTTTTAATGACTGATTATCATGTATGCCAAACACAAAACATCTTCAGTGCACTTATCAGAAAGACAAGAAATTATATATTATAGGGAAATAACAGACAAAATGCAAGTATCAGAGACCTGGATGCTATCATTACAGTCATGAAATTGTATCTCGGATAATTCTCTCTTGTCTTTGGCTATTCAGTGCATCAGAGTGTGGAACAGCACCTGCAAAAACACGAGTACAGAGAACTACTGTTGTAAAGAAAAATAAACCCAGTGTTGGCCAAGTCTTAAGAGAGTTCAAGCTAGACAAAGGACTTAAAGAGTGAGATTTCAGTCCAATACTTCACTATATGGCATGTACTTATTATATACAAGCTCATTATTCCATTCTATTTTATTAATTCATTTTTATCTACTAACTTGAAATAAATAATTAGGAAGATTATTTCAAACTCAGTTGTCCTCCCTAGAAGTTTGGCAACATTCAGAATTCTCTGTTAAGTCTGGATAATCAAGAATGAAACACAAGAGTAAGAGGTAAATGCAAAAGAACTTCTCACTCTAAGACATAATTTATAATAGATGCATCAAACTATGTTAGCAGATGGGAAAACCTTAAGGTTTAAACAAGGACACCCAGTTCTTACAATAGCTTGGCACCTGGAAGTGGTGCTTTCCACCTCTAAGTGTTAGGCAAGCTGTTCCAGCACCTTAAAGAATGAGATTTTACTCCGGAGTTGCACTTAAGGCTCCAATTAGTGTGCATTAGATTCATAGGCATGATAAAGAAACAGGATAATTACCAACTACCTGGCTGCCGCCCTCTTATGGGACTGAAAAGCTCCTATCTTTTGAAAATGTGTTCTTTTAAGTTAAATAGATGCCATGTATGGTATATAAATCATAAAATCTAGAGACAGTACAGAAGTTGTCTATGAATTATAGTTTGAATAGAAACTGAAGCAACAGTACAAAGCAATTCTTCGTCCTGATGCACCATATACCAGGAGATCCAGCCCAGTCAGTGTGGGTTCATGAAAAGCAGGTCCTGCTTGACAAACCTGATCTGCTTCTATGATAAGGTGACCCACCCACTGGATGAGGCAAAGGCTGTGGGTGTTGTTTTCCTAGAGTTCAGTAAAGCCATTAACACTTTCCCACAGCATTCTCATGAAAAAAACCTGGCTGCCCACAGCTTGGATGGGCTTTTGATCTACTGGGTTAAATACTGGCTGGGTGGACGGACCCAGAGAGTGGAGGTGAATGGAGATAAATCTAGATAGCACCCAGTCACAAGTGGTGATACCCAGGTTTCAGTAGTGGGGCCACAACCACCCCATGTAATGCTACAACCTTGTGGAAGAGTGGCTGGAAAGACACTTGCCAGAAAGAGACCTATTGAGTGATAATTGGCTAAAATGAGCCAGCAGTGTGCTCAGGTGGCCAAGAAGGCAAATGGCATTAAAAGACAGGACCTTGAAAGATCATCTAAATCCAGTCCCCCTGCCGGAGCTTGTATCTGCTACAGTGTAGCCAGCAAGGGTAGTGAAGTGATTGTGCCCCTATACTTGGCACTGGTGAGGCCACACAAGTACCGGGTTCCGTTTAAGTACCTCAATAGAAGAAAAATATTGAGGTGCTGGAGTGGGTCCAAAGAAGGGCAACAAGGCTGGCGAAGAGTCTGTGAAACAAGTCTAATAAGGAATAGCTGAGGGAACTGTGGCTATTTAGTCTGAAAAAAGGAGGCTGAGGGGAGACCTTATTGCTGTTTACCTGAAAGGAGGTTGTAGATAGGTGAGGGTTGGGTCTCTTCTCACAAGTAGCAAGTGCTAGGTCAAGAGGAAATGGCCTCAAGTTAACCCAGGGCAAGCTTAGGTTGGACATTAGGAAAACAAATCTTCATTGAAAGGATCATTAAGCGTTAGAACATGTTACCCAGGCAGGTGGTTGAATAGTCATCCCTGGAGGTGTTTAAAAGTCATGTAGATGTGGTGCTTAAGGACATAGTTTAGTGTTGGGCTTGATAGAGTTAGGTTAATAGTTGGATTAGGTGGTCTCAAAGGTCTTTTGCAACCTAAACGATTCTGTGATTCTGTGATGTAATATGAATGATCTTGAAAAAGGAATATAAATGGAATCAGACTATGGAGAGAGACTGCCAAAGCTAAGGACAAAGTATTTACAACCTTAATTCTACTCTCTTCACTGGTTCCCCACATCACAGTTTTCCAAAGCCTACTTTTTAAGACTCCTACTTTTTAGATTCTGTGATGCAACTGTTTTCCAAACCTGGGAGATCCCTACCCAGTGAAAGATGAAGAGATGTGTTATCCACAAGAATCCACTTCTGGGAGCCATCTGCAGTCATTGTTACAGTAAAAGAAGGTCATATTCAGAACTGTCAATAACTGATGAAAGACATGCAAAAGAGTCAAGAATAAAGCCTGGTTCTTAGCACTACTCATTTTAAAAGAAACTGAGCCTATCTCAGAAGCTCATGAAGGAGCTATGACTCCTGAAATATGGCTCATCCTCACTGAGGCTCTGGTAGATTTTATATTTGCAGCTTGTGTCTAAATTAAGAACAAAGCTCTAATCTCTTTCTAAGATGTACTCTGTGACATGCATGTCTGACTGGGAGAGAGAATGTGGGGGAGAATGTGGGGTTTGAGTCTATTTTATTTCACTTATTAACAGGTATCAGTCACATCTCAGGTTTCCTCTTTTGGGAGGGACTCAGCACCTCTGTGCACTGGTTATTTTTCTCATATCTGAAATGAATACAGATTGGCTTGCTAGAGATTACTGTGTTGGTATAAATGACTGCCTGAGATGCAGAAAAAGGATTCTTTAAGTGATCTGCATGCACCTGGAACAGACATGCACCTTGGTCTTCTCATAGCGATCTCCTTGGCAGTCCATCGCCGTGCATTGTGCAAAGTTGCTTCTTTCATTCATTCATTTCTTCCAGCCCCACACAGTAAGCAAAGCAGGCAACTGCATTTTTCTGTCCCACAGTGGAAAATCATTACATATATTCTTTTGACTAGGTCATAAAAAAATCAGTTTCAAGGTAGCAGCAAAGCTGCTGGCTGAAGTGTTAGGTGGCCTTCCATGACCGGCTTGGAGTCCCAAGGCTGATCAAATCCCCTTCTCAGCAGGCACAGTCATGGCTCTGTTACTTCCATACTCAGAGCTAGTCCCTATCATCTCTGCTTTTCCTTCCCATCTCCTTTGCTGACCAGGAGACAGGTGAGACAAGGCAGTGCTGCAAGTTCCCCAGCTGGTTTCCTCTTTGCTCTCAACCCAGTGCTTGGGAGGCCTCCTCCTAGTGTGGCTGCTCCCCTGACAATGCACAGAGGCAGGCACAGAGCAAGCCAGGGATGCAGGCAGCAGCATCAGCATGCAGTTGTGTACTACAGGGGCCATAGAGTTTGCTATGCTCTGAATCAGCCATGTAAGAGCTATTGCTAACCCAGCATAGATTTTCTGCAATTATTACTTCAACTCTTCTTATAACTAATCCTGCCTATTAAAGACAGGTGTTTATTTAGGTCCCTGTTGTCTAAGTGCAAGCTATGAGGATTGATCATCCTCCTGGGACCTCAATGGAATATTTTGTCTGTTTTCAGTGAGAGTATGTTCAGGTTCCAGACAGGAAAATGAAAAAGAAGCCCAATTATGTGTCTCCTGAACCAAAAGTAGGACTTGGAAAATTTTTGAGGCTCTACATTTATTTTTTAACTCCTTGTCTAAAGTGGACTGTGTAAAACATTTCTTCACTAAACCTTCCTTTGTCATTGCTGGAGCGTGAGCTGAGAATGGACAGAGACATTGGTGACAACAGTGGAAGTGCCTTGGTGAGAAATGCAAACATTGTTAAAGTCAGGATACAGTGTACGTAAAGTCTGTGTTGTCTTTTCTTAATCCTATAGAAAGTTGATCTGTCTGGTGGAGAAACATTATTACAACCAATGTTCATGCCATTTCGGGTCAGCACAAACTCCATGACTACAAGTCTAAGTGGCAGATAGGTTACAGTTTCTCATGTATCAGTGGTGTCAAGCCAACCCTTGAGAGTTTAGCTCTAGTGTATTAATAAAAATGGAGGACACTTTTGTGTAGTAACTGCTTTTCCTCAAGTGCTCCATAGGTCAATTCTGTAAGCTAATGGGGCAGTACCAGATCAATAGCAATAGCATGAGAATATGTCACTCTAGCACACAGAAGCCATTAGATAAGCTGATTAATGCTCCATCAGGCATCTGGTACAATAGAAATAGTCATTATGAAAGAACACCAGTATGTGATCTCTTTAGAAAACAAACACTAGAGCCTGATAATTTTTTTCACAAACGCTAGAATGTCCTCTAAAAGCATTTGTGAAGCAGCCAGATGCATTGATCACACATAATGCTAGAAACAAAACAGCTCTCCAGCCATAATTGAATGAGCGAGTTTTCTGGGCCCAGGGCTGTTTACAGACAGATCCATTTCCAGCCACCTGCTTTCTGTAAAGGAGACTTGGAGATGTTCCTGGTTTGGTACTGTCCCCTGTAGATGCAGTACTGACAAGCAGCAGTCATGGTGTTTCTGTCTTACTGTTTACTCTTCCACGTCATTTTCAGTCTGTGCTTGGTCCACATATAAAGACTCTCTTATCTTAGCTCTAAGGGCAGTGCTCTCCCTGTTTGTTGTTGTCCAATTCTCCAGGCAACCCGAGGCAGGATAGTGCTCCACAGCCAGGATGGCTTTGAATCAGTGGAGTCCAGACAAAGGGGAAAGTAAGTCCTCAGACCAAAGCCTGGTTTTCAGTTCTGCTAGGACCCTTGAGAAATATCTGAGCACTAGTTACATAATTCCATTTGAGATGACATCTCAAACCTTGCCCAATTCCCTGACCTAAGAGTTTGCACAAGGCAGTGTGTTCACTCAGCGTTTTAAAAACTCACCATTTTTTGACATTTTTTAATCTTTTATCTGCCAGCCATGCTCACCTCCTGGAAGCTGTTCCTGTGTCAACTACTTGTCACTAAGAGCAGTATCAGCTGCACCCGATGTCTATCTCAGGGACATCTGTTGCTGTAGGCAGTAAAGGGGAAGTGGGAAGAGGCAGCAATGACTGGAAAACGCCTCCTGCCTCTATGTGCCCGAGGCACCAGCAGTGCTATGGCAGCTCATACATAGCTTTTGGAGGAGGCACCTTTCTCTTCAAGTGCCATTCATACTTGAATAGCTATCCCATCTCCTCCAGGACAGAGACCAGATGGAGGAGTCCTGCATGCCAAATATGGCTACAGGTTGCCAGTTGGACCACAGTGGGTCAGAAAAGAGGGGTCACTGGGTTTATGCTTAGAAATTCAAAGGGTTTCTGGCCAAGCCCCAGACTGCTTGGCCTGGCTTGAATTGCCAAAGCTTCCTGCCCATCCCATTACCTCCAGTGTTGTCTGTAGATGGCATCAAAGAGCCCTTTCCATCTGTGAGCTTCAGCCTTCAGGGCTAATGTTTTTGGCATCAGCCTTGTATGATTCTCACGTGGAAGTTTTATGATCATTACAAATTTGCTTTATTTCTGCACTGGAACCAGTTGATCCAGACAGCAATAACCAGAGCATGTCACTGCTTGTCAGGATACTCCTAAAGCCTAGATGGTGCAATGGAGACTTACAGTGTGAGGCCATTATCCCCAGTGGAACACCAGAGTTGATTACACATTTAATGGCTACAAGAATATGAAGTGTAAGAAGATGCTGTGAACCAATTTAGGATTAAGCATGATGCAAAATTATGCTCACAGAATAAAAAATTACCGATTGATGTTCGTGTGACTTTGGGGGTTCTCACTTCAGAGAAGTGCAAGGAATTAGTATGTTATTCGTTCTTGGTTTTATAAAAGACATTTCCTGTTAAAATATTCCTCAAGGGCATGACCTACTAAACTACATTCTCTCATGCAGACTTAAGTATTATCTGTACAATGACAATCCCGTCACTGGAATGCAAGTCGCCATATTATTTTTAGCAGATTAGTATCCCCAATCATTTGACCACAAGCCAAGGATCTCTTCTGAGAAAAATCATAAGCTCGAATGTCTGTATATTACCTGCTAAAATGTTCTTATTTGTCATCCTTTGGCAACATTTGGCTTTCAGTACTCAAAGAGATTTCATTTCAGAAAAGATATTTTCACAGTTAGAAATCTCATTGTCTCAGTTGGAGGGGACTGTGGTGCTGTATCCAGACAAAACTGTCTCTAGGACAGACAGCCTCCATTACCTATTGTTCATGGGGGAGTTGTACCAAAAGTCCAAGCAAATTGAATATGTTGTTGCATTATGTTGCAAACTTATTTAATCAGTTAATAAAGACCCGATGCCTCAGTCCTTCCCAGGCAGAGAGCAAGGGATCTACATGGAGTACCCAGCTGGAAACATTCTGAAGGTCTGAGCATTTCCCCTCTCGGTGCATTTACGTTAGTGGGTGTGCAAAGGTGAGAAGATGTCTTTCTAAATGTCTATTTCTAAGTGGTAATCAATAATAGTCTTTGACAGCTGCCATGAGACCAGTGGTGGCAAAGCTGTGAGCTAACCCACCTGGCTTTGCACAGTGACACCTGCCAGGAAAACCATCTCTGCGTCTCATAGGCAAACAGTGACAATGTGGCTGCCTTGCAGGGAGGAAGAACTGAGTCTTCATCACCCCTTTTGTCTTCCTGGGGCAGAATGCTGGCTGATTCATTTTCCAGAAGGAGCAGACTGACTTCTCCAAACATTGCTTAGGGCAAAGCAATGCTTAATGGTGTAAATCAGGCCAGATTTGTTTTGGAAGCCTAATTTTCCAGAGTGGTCTGGCTGACATACTAAGTGTTCCCTATTCTTGGCAAATGCTTGCTCCAACTGAATGTCCTTTTGAAAACTGTTGACAAGATCTGTGCACCACCCAGAAGAGCCTAGCCTGCACACAGCCTGATCTGCACACACACACTTTTCTTTGCTGAAGTTCACACTGTGCAAGTGGGTGCTAGACAACAAACAATCTGCAAATATGGACAAGGAATAATTGTAGTTGGTATCGTCTCAGCTATGAGGATGAAATCCACACTATAGATCATTCACAGTGAGGCAAACCCCAAAAAATCCCCAGATATTTTATTCGCCAGCAATGCCCTGACATGCTGTCATTTTAGGCAGAATGACCTCTGATTATTGTCAGAGATGTTGAGCTCTGTATTTAAGTCAGATCTTTAGTACTTGATCTCTAGTCTTTCATTGGGAAACATTTTTATGCTGCCACTGGTTTTGCTGCCTCCAGACTGAATTTAAAAAATTTCCTTTTGCTAGGAAAAACAGGAATATCTGTATGGCCATTATACCCAGTGGCAAGGCAGAAACTCCTGGGAGAAGCACAGTCTTTGAAATAGACGGCAATTGCTTTCACATGACTGTTCTTTCCTTGTTTCTGTGGGTGATTTTCTGCTTGTTTTCATATATGAGATATTTCTTTGGGCTACTTTCTTTTTACTGAATAGTCCACACAATATTAGCAATAAAAAATGATTTAAAAAGTGCTTTCTTAAATTCAGAGTGCATTTCAGTGTCTCATCTGCTCCTTCATGCTTCTGGTTCAAGGATGCTTCTGAAATGCTTTACACAGTATCTGTGTGTAGAACTGCACAGGCTTCACAGAGAGGTTGCGGAGTTTCCTTCTTTGGAGCCTTTCAAAACCTGCCTGGATGCAGTCCTGTGTGGCTTGTCCTAGGTGATCCTGATTTTGGCAGGACAGTTGGACTAGATGATCTCCAGTGGTCCCTTCCAATCCCTACCAGTCTACAATTCTATGGTTCTACAAGATGCTCACCTTCCTGTATTTTGCTTTGGTGGGCTAAAGATGCACCTTCTTTCTCATTACTACATTTGTCAACAGTGAAGAGGAAAAAGATGAATAGAGCAAGGTAGTGGCACATTAAGTTTTGTCTCCAGAGAATGGAGTTCCAGCAGCTGCTGATTGTAGCCTTTTTCTGGAGCTTTAGATTATATTGGTTATTAGTTAGAGCCCAGGAACTGAATGGAGCTGTCAGAAATGTTTGGAAGAATGTTGAACTTTGCAGTAACACTCTACTTAGCAGTATCACCACTACAGAGCAAAGCATCACCTCCAGTGGAAGGCTGAACAAGGAGATTTAGCAAAATGCTCATGATGGATTTCTTGGGCTCCTACCTACTGCTGGCTGTACAATTCCCTGAGGATCACCCTAGGATGCAGCCTGCTCTGCTTCTCTCTGTAGCACCCATTCTGCTACTCAGAAAGCAGAAGGTTGTGGATATGCAGTATATGACAATTTCAGGGTGGTCTTCCAGTTGTAAAACTGCAGCTCCTCAACATGCTCTGCTTTCCCAAAACTGCCTGATAGTCTCCTATTAAGTAGGACAATTTGTTAATGTAGATAAATACTGGAGACAGAACAGTAAATGGAGCCAGTATTTCCTCTTCACTGTAATGTTTGCCTTTGCTTGCTGGTTTATTAGGGACTTATTTATAGCAAGCTCCAAAAATAGTTTCTTTCACTTCCTAGAAATCAAAGATAAATGCAGGGGACATTGAAGACCTTTTTCATCCTGACAACTAGTTCAGTGTGGGAAAGTCTGTGAACCAGGATAGCAGTCACAGCAGCTGAAAGGGAAGATCAGTGCACATTCATCCTGAGGTCCTCTGCAGTGCAAGTGAGCTGAATTTTGCCATCCCACAGTAAATTGGCCATTTCTTCTACAAAGTACAGAGTATCAGAGGGCAGGATGGCTACCTGAGGAAAGACACAGGGAAGCTGAGCTTGCAGCCCCTGCAGCATCTGAGTGACATGGAGGAACAGATGAGTGCTTACAACGTGTGTCAGAGCTACTCCTCCTGCAACAACATCCAGCTCACAACCCCTTGCCCTCCCACTGATGTCAGCAGGTAGCCTGGATCTGCACAGCTGTTACTTGATCAAGGTGGCTCCCAGGCTGTGACATTCTTGCCACCTGCCCTTTTTCCCTGCCAGTCTTGCACCTTGTGCAGCTGCCTGTTCACTTCTGCCTCGAAGCAGTCCTAAAACCGGGTAAAACAGACTGAATCAACCTGCTGCCAGCCTAAGGCCAGTGTTTATTTTCTCCAGAAAAACACTAGTACGCAATAAAAGTGATGCAAGTTCTTGCAATACTTAATAGTAGGTACAGATTCATGCAGATAAAAGACATTAAAAAACTCCCACTAAAAATAAACCCTTCTAGTACATAACAAGCTTTTATTCAGCATTGACAGTATGTCTCCTATTCTGCAAGGAAATCTTTGCACATGCTTCTCTGTTTCCGAGAGCTTGATCATTAATATTATTCCTCCATCTATAAAGTGAACTCATGACTCCACATAATCACTCTCCTTTCTGGAAGAAACAGAATCGAACCAGCATTGCACATGCAAGTACTCCTGAAGGGCAGCTTCCAGGCCTGCATTTTAATTGGGGTAATACGTTGTTTCATCTCTAATGATTCAGGCACACGAGATTTTGGAATTTTAGTAATCCACTGCACATCAGCCAAGGTAGGTAACTACCAAGGTGCTTGCCCCTTCTCTGCCAAATGCCAGAGAAAATATTCTTTCTTGTACTAACCTAGCCTACAGTCTGGGCTGAAACATTTTATATCCCATTTGCAATGAGAACCTCCAGTCAATTACCAGCAGCTTGTTAAACTGCAGGTGAAATAATCTTGTCTCTTAGTGCAGAGCGCTTAGGCATTGCTGTGACACTGCCCATCATTTCTTCCTTGGGACAGCTTGGTTAATAGGAAAGAGGAAAGTTCATCTTCTCTGCCTCCTGTTTCTTAAAAATGCCTGATAAATGAAGGTCAGGTTAATTACATAGGTTTGCTGTGTGTATGAGGAAAAAGAGTTCTGTATGCTAATGATGAATCCATAGACAAGTCATTTCAGACATTTTGACTATAAAACAGCCCTGGCATTTTCTGATATCAGCCTGATCTTCCAGTGGGGCAGATACTGCAGTAAATTAGAATTGAAGCTTTCCTGTGTTACCTGGTATCATTTATTCTTGCTTGAACTTGTTTATTTATACAGAAAGCAGGGAAAGTAATGCTTGTCTCTCTCACAGGGCCCTGAGGAAGCTTTTATTGAATAATGTCTGCAAAAAGCCCTGGGGAACCTTGGATTAAAAAACCCTCATAAACTCTCAGTGTGCCTACATTAGTTGGGGCTTTTTTTCTTAATGTCAGTCTCTTGGAGCAGAACTTCTAGGATCGTTTAATCTTTCCAAGGAGACACTCATATATTCTTTCTTTTGGTGACAGAAAAATTGATTTGCTATCTAAAATAAAATTCATTTTCTTCACATGCTCATTAACCTCAAAGACGAACATAAAATAAAGAAACCACATAACAATAAAATGAAAACCACACATCTGTAAATTAACCAGCTAAGAAAAACCTATAGGAAGTTATATTTTTTCTATGGGTCTGATACAATTTCATGAGGTATTGTATGAGATTGCAAGACTACAGAAGGATGACAATTGGTACTGTTGAGCCTAAAATAAACAAAAAAAAATCTTTCGAGTTTCTTAAGCTGAAATGCTAGAAACAAAGGTGATATCGCAGTTCAGGTGGTGTGACTCAGTGCATAATTCGCTATCTGAGGCTGTGGTTGCCTTGTTGAATGGATACTGGGTGCACATGGTTTTATCTGTGCACTTTGGAGACACATCTGCACAGGTGCTGGGCAGGCATGTGAAAGCTCACAGGCCTGGCAGCTCAGAGCAGGGTGTTCCTACCTGTGCTTAGGAGCCTATATTTAGGCTGCAAAGATAAGCTCTACACAACCCCTCAGGCTTACAAGGCAAAGCCACAGTAAATGTGGGTGCCAGATAGGCTTTAGAGATACAGAAGGGTAGGCTGTCTCAGTCACTTTGTTCCAAATTTGATAGACGCAGAAAATTCAGATCTTAAAAACTTCCTATATAACCTCAAGATGCTTTAAGTCCAAAGGTATTCATGCTTCCAATGCCAAGTATTGCTCAGGTTATTTAATCACCCTCCAGCAGCTCTGTGCCCTTCTTGAACTGAGGGACCCAGATGGGCGGCAGAAATACAGCACAAAGTATGCATTTCATATTTGTGGAAAAGTTCCTTTTCCTGTCCTCTTGCAGATGTCAGGCCTCCCTGATGACTCAGGCATACTTGTAGCTCCCCTCAGCTCAAGGGCTCTTCTTTGAGGCTATAGCAGCATCAAATGTAGAGGATATAACATAATCCCAGGCTCTTTCTGTTCGCCAAAGGCTCAGGAGGAGATCAGTACTCTTTCTCTAAAATTAGAGGCTTCTTGCGGTCTCATCAGTGGCAGAGTTAAGATACAGGATCTGCTGGTCTTGGGTGGAGACAAAGGCAACATGGTGCTGGTCACATGGGGCCACGCTTGTTGTGGTAAATAAGCCTTCTTCAGGGGCCTGCTACAGGGCTTTCTCCTCTTTTCTTCTGCCCTGTGGTTAAAGCTCCAAGAGAGGGATAGGGTTAAGAGCTCACTGCTGTCTGTCATCTTCAAGGGTGATCCAGTTGAGAAGAGTCTGTAGGAGCATCAACAGCTCTTTTTACCTTGCTTCCAGGAACCAGGACAAGCTGGTGCTGGCTTTCTGCGTTTGAGCTCTCAAGCAAAACAGGGTCGTAGTTGTCCTCATGGCAAAGCTGCTGCCAGGCGAGGCTTCTTCTATGTTTCACCCTTTGGTCGCAGGTAGGCCAAGAGATTTTGCTTGGTGTGTCATCGTCGTCCACCCCCCCCCGCCCTGTCCCCCCACACCACCCTGGGGGAGTGGCAGGGGAAGTTCTCTTACAGAGGGGCTGTCTGTCTTACAAGATGTACCAGAGAAGAAGTGCAGAAATCAGGAAGTACATTCCCTTTTATAGACTCTGTCCACTAATCACCTGTGGAGTCAGGACACTGAAGCAGGGGTTCTGCTGGGAAAGCTACCCCCAGTTTCAAAATAAAATGCTTTTTCAGCATAAAAGCACCAAATTTAACACTTGAAAATTGGATGATTTTTAGACTGCAACAGGCCTCTACAAAAGCTCAGCAACAATCTCATATTAAACAGCACAATGATTCGTACAGTGGTGTTTCTCAAGCAGGGAATCAGCCCAGTAGCCATATGATGACCTGATAGATCTCTCAAATACGTGGCTGGAGACTGTGCTGGCACTGCTTCATTTTGTGCAGATATTGAAGGATTAGCATTCAAGAGGAAAGAATCCCTACGACAGATGGGGATTGTGAGAATGAGGCAGTTATTATTCAGTCACCTGGAAGGAGACCTGGCCTCTGGTTTGTGGTGTAAGCCATACACAAAGCATTAATGAGAGAAGAGATGGTCTTACTTATCTGTGCAAGTGTGATGGAACAATGGAATTTAAACCAGGACTCTCTGGTTTTAGGGGTATCTTCTGTGAGGCACCACCACACTGCCAGAAGACCCAGGTTGGATGGCAACAAGACACATCTTGTAATCAAGAGCAAAACTATTTAGCCTAGTGAGTGATGATTCCTGTGCAAAGTGGGACTTCTATTTAGAGCCAGTCTCCACAAACATGAAGGGGAACAGTGTAGGGCACAGGGACACAGCAACCTGATGAGCACCAGCCAAGCACAACTTCTACCTGGGGGAGCAATCGGTTCCAGCTTCCTAGGAGGGTTTTCCTGGACCATCTTACAGATTATGGGAGGAGTTCCTGTCTCTAACTGTGTGATATGCTGGGAAGAGAACTTTGGGCATGTAAAAGAGGTATTATGGGATGTTTAGAGGATCCAAAAGTGCAACAAAGTGAGGTATCAAGGTCATCTGTGGAGGAACAAGGGTGGAAAAAGAGAGGAAAGGGGATAAAATGTGTAAACAGGCTGCTGTATCTGGCAATGCCCAATACCTGATGCCCACGGTGGGGGGGAGGGGGGCAGGGGCTGGGTGTGTGTATGCATGTGTGTACCTGTATGTTCAGGTCAGAGTAGCAGCAAGTGGACTGAAGTGGCAGCCTGGGAATGCCTATATCCCATTGCCAGCACCAAGGGAGACTGGGCTTTCATTCTCATCAGCCAGAGAGGGGCACAGAGTTAGGCTTTTTGTGCTGTGCTTGCACAGCTGTGGCAGCTCACTTCAAACTGTCTGCTGGATCTGACAGCTTCTAACAGGTAGAGTGCAAACCATGAGCTGGTAGTGTGAGTACCCAGGAAGGAGAATGAATCTCTTCACAGAAAACAATATGAAAGACAGACACCAGCATGTCCTTTTCAGTCATGGCTCTAGAAGAAAGCTATAGAAGAAAGCTAGGACTTACTGAAGCTCTTTTGGGGGTGCCCTGACAAAAGCATCTAAATTTCAGGATGAAAGGTTTTTTTATAAGGATTGTCATAGACGCTTTTGTAAGGATGGCTGTCAGTTGAGATCATTTCTCCAGAAACCATAGATATCCCCTTGCACTGAGGCAATTGATTCAGGATGAAAGAAGCTCTTTCAACTGGGCTTGGATAATATTATGCAATGTTGTGATATCCTTTCTACATGTTTGTCTTTATTATGAACAAGTTCAGTCTTGTTTAGTCCTGTAAAAACAAGTGAGAAAGAGAGGGACCCATTCTCTCATTTTTCGAGTGGGAGAACTGGATGCTACAGAAGTAGAAACCACTGTTTCTCAGGATTGTAAATAGCATTCCAGCCGATACCAATGTCCAAATACAAAGATATAAGCAGATAAAAAATTAGGAACACTCAGCATCAACAAAGCATGGCTGCTGCCATCTCCTGAAGTCTGGTACTGGGGAAAAAAGCATACCATATACAAAATAAACAGGTACGCTAATACCCCGTCCCCAAAGGAATCACATGGAATTTCATCACTTCAGTGACACAATGAATTCTCAAATACTATTTTTAAAAATACACAGGGAAATGGAATATACCACATAGTATCTTGGTCTGGCTGAAAATAGTGGGAGAAGTTCTACCAAATTCTTAATGAACAGAACAAAACTCTGGTGTAGAAAATAAAAAAAAAATACTATAAATACTATTGGAAATAGTTGCTAGTCCGTAGTATGGTGGTGTATTTGGTTCCAGAACAGAATTAAATTCTAGGGATTAGCTGAATTGTACATGGAGACTGGGAGTAGGGATCCATGGAGAAGGAGCCTTTTCCTGAAGTTTCATAGAATCATAGAATCATCAGGGTTTGGAAGGGTCCGATCCCCCTGCCACAGCAGGATCACCTAGACCAAGCTGCAGTGAACATATCCAGGCGGGTCTTCATTATCTGGCCTTTGCCCAGACTCCTATAGTCCTCCAAAATACACTGGTCAGACTTTGCCTGTGGGTTCAATATTTTTGGCCTATAATACAAATTGTAAGATTTAAATTCTAATCTGATAAAAGCAGGAGTTTCTTCTTTGAGGGCACGAGTGGAATGACAACTTGCTAGTCAAAGCTAAGAGAAGGACTTAAAAATTATATAAAGAGAAGAAAAACAAAACAGTAGCTCATAGTATCTGAGGAAACCTTTTTGTTTCATGTCTGTTTTAAACCTTTGTGTCTGTGGGACTTTTTGATTATTAATATAAACTCATTAATAGAAGTTGCTTTAGATGTTTGCACAGAAGTTTTATTATGGGAGAGAAAGGCTGACAGAGAAAAGCTTTCCCCAGAAGAAACCTTAAAATTTGAGATTTTCATGTGATTGCACAAATTATTTTATTTCAATTCAAGCAGATTTTATGGTTTCAGTAAAACAAGTTAGCTAGAGGTCAGTGGTGCAAATCCAGTTCAAGAATTGCACTATGAACATTCCAAGCTGATTACATCCCTCTGCAACTTTTCAAGTCACATCCACTTTAGGGGGTAAAGTCTACATACAATGGGAGGCAATATTTCCCCTCAGAGATTGCAATCACTGGTGATTTTGCCTGTTCATATGGAGTATCAGGCTCAGCAAGGTGCAGTCCTGAAACCTGCTGACCACTCCAGAATGCCAAATCAACTCAGCTCCTGCAGGAGCCACCACTATGGAGCTGGCAGTTGTTGTCACTTACAGGGCAAGTAGTGACATTGCATTTCAAGGACTTCTTGTAATTACTTTGCCTCATGGGAACTTTTTTCTTTTTCCTCTTGGAGATGTTATAGCCACATGAGAGCTACTTGTAAGAGGGTCATTCTCATTTTACAAATGCTTTGCTTGTCACCAATAAGGTGATACTTGCAATTATGAAGATGGCTCTGTATGTTGTACACGTTGTAGCTCAGCTCATTGTGAGCTGAATTTAAACTTAAAGGACTTCTCTGTAATTCCAGCTGCAGAAAAGTTGTAAGAGAGCTGATTAATTCAACCTCTATAGCTAGAGGGAAGTGTCATATATGTAAAGTGCTGAGAGGGATACCTTTGCAGAATACACTCCAAAACGTACCCTTCATGTTTCAGAGAGACTGAAAGCTTCACAGACATTGTTATGTTGACAACTTGGTGTCAGATTTGCCATAGTAGGTCTATAATATTTAGCAGCGCTTTCCAGTGCAATGTAATTTTCTCAATTAATGTTAATTACTTTCATATAATAAACAATTTGATTTAGTTTTTTCTAGATACTCAGTAGGATGATTGGATTAAATTAATTTTCCCACCAAAAACTCTACTTTGGAATCAGGTTTTTGTCCATAGATGAAAGTTTTCTTGGAGGGGAAATGTCAGAATCCTTATTAATGTGTCTCGTCTTCTCACTACTCACAAATGTTTCTATCCCCTCAGCAGACTATGCCCAAGGTTTTGAGGCTGCCCAGTAGCTGTAGTATGATAGGTCCAATTCTGTCAGCAGGGAAGGGAAGTCTGAGTTCAGCTACATCTCTGGAGCATAGTGATGTACTCTCACATTTACACCCATGGGCAATAAAGCCAAGATTTATAAAATCATTATAAAAATTCTCCTTTTAAAAAAGTAACTTCATTTCAAAGTAAGAAAGCCTATGTTGCGAATGTTACATCACTCCTTCATCATAGCAAGAAGTTCTGCTGATCTTTGAGTCACATCTTAGTCACTTTTGGTTAAGGGATGTGGAGATAGTGGATTTTTTAGCAAAAGAGAGATTTGTGTAATTTGTGAGGGGGAATTTTTTATTATTAACATCAGCTCCTAGTGATACACTATAATAATTTTGGTTTATCTACAGTGAATGAAAGTGAGACAATCTTAAAAGGAATCTTCAAAGCCTGTACCTTGAGATTGCGTCGGTCAATGCAAGAGATCGCAAAGATCCCCAAGCAAACACAGTGGATTCAGAAAGGCCATACAAGCCTGTCCAACACAGCTGCAGTATTCCAAAAACTGCACACACCTTCCTACAATGAGAAAATTTCAAGTGTTTGCACGTAATAAGCCAGAATCATAAAAAAAACCCCACAGGAACAGTGTAGGAGATGCCAAGGCAATGAGAATGTCAGGGAGGTTCTTAGGATCCTAGGAAATGCTTCAGGTTTCCATCATGTAAAGAAGCAAACATTCCTCTCACAATCTGGTTTAAGGGAAATCATTTTTTTCCTGGTCTGAAGTCCTATGATTGTTTAACTCTGAGAACATTCCCCAGACACACCTACTATTGCTCACAAGTTTCTCTGCACACTAGCTGATCTTCCAAAAATAAGTTACCACTTAGTATTGACAGCACCTCTCATTTACACTAGCCCTTAGCTATTTTGTGAGACTTTGTCCAATCAGTGTTTCTTGCTATTTAATGGACAAAAGATCAGCATGGCTTGTGTTAGATCAAGTCAATAAAATTCTGGAGAGTTATTTGCTAGAGATGAGCAAAGTATTAGTGAACTTCTGGCTTGGGAAAACCAAAAGATGATAAAAAGGAGCCTGTATCTTAGTTTCAGCATATCTGAACTACAGAGAGATTAAAAAAACATGCTTCCAAGGTCACAATATCTCCTTTGGTGACTGCATGTGGATGGACCAGAGATAAAAAAGCTGGAACTGGATTCAGATCACAATCCCCTCACCAGGCCATTGGCACCTGAAACACAGAGCACAGGGGTAGATTTGAAGGCTACCTTCTAGTCCGGTGCTCGTCACTTTCTTTGCTTATATTTAAGTTTGACCCCATCCTTGTTAAACTATTCTATTAACCAAACTACCATGTTAGTACATAACACAGTTATAAAACTTGCTTATAATCAGAATCCAAGGCTTTCAATAAGTGCAAGAGTGATACATATCCATTCTACACATCACCCCTGGATTAGGGGTTTCAATCTATCCTTAGTAAATTTGCAGATGACACCAAGTTGGGAGTTAGTGTTGATCTGCTAGAGCAGAGGAAGATGCTGCAGAGAGATCTGGACAGGCTGGGTCAACGGGCAGAGGCAAATGGGATGGGGTTTAACAAAGCCAAGTGCAGGGTCCTACATTTTGGCCACAATAACCCCCAGCAGAGCTACAGAGTGGGGGATGAGTGGCTGGAGAGCAGCCTGTCAGAAAAGGGATCTGGGAGTACTGGTGAATAACCAGCTGAACAGGAGCCAGCAGTATGCCCAGGTGGCACAAAAGGCCAATGGCATCCTGGCAGGCAACAGGAACAGTGTGGCCAGCAGGACTAGGAATGTCATTCTCTCTCTGTACCACGCACTGGGGAGGCCTTCCACTGGTGCTGGGGACAGTTCTGTGCCACTCACTTCAAGAAACAAATTCTGGGGTTCTGGGGCAGGTCCACAGTAGAACAATGAGGATGGGACTAGAGAGAAAGTCTGATGAGGAGAGGCTGAGGGAGCTGGGGTTATTTAGCCTGAAGAAGAGGAGGCTGAAGGGAAGTTGTAGACAGATGGAGTTTGGGCTTTTCTCCCAGGCAGCTAGTGATGGGACAAGAGGACATGGCCTGGGGAAGGGTTAAGCTGAATGTTATGAAGCCCTTCCTCATGGAAAGGGTGATCAGGCACTGGAATGATCTGCCTAGGGCGGTGGTGGAATTGTCATCCCTGGAGGTTTTCAAAAGACTGATGTGGTGATGTTAGGTCATAGGGTGGGCTTGATGATCTCAGAGGTCTTTTCTAGCCACAATAATTTTGTGATTCTGTCAAATTATTTATTTACTGTATTGATGTTTAGGAAAATTAGAAATCCGTATGCATCCCAAGTGCACCTGTGACATGGTATGATGAATGGCTGTGCTGAACTGCTTTGCTTTCTACAAAAAATCCTTATCAGTCTTAAAACATTGACATAATGAAGCCTAAGGCATTTGATACAATTGCAGCTTGCGACCAAGAATTGTTGAGGCTCTTACTGCCATCTAGCGATCCTTAACTAGAATGGAAATGTTTTCACAGTATTCTACACAAGCTGTGAATATATCCTATAATAAAACCCTACAAATGTAAACATTATTTTATAGAGAACCTATAATTGAAAAAGCAATACAATTTTTAAAATATAAATAACTCTTAAAATTCTGCTGTGCATGAATAATTTCAGAAATCACATATGTATTTGTAGAGTTCCTTCTAGACTGCAGCAGAGTGAATTCTGAAATGCAGGCACTTCTGTGGGTAAACAAGGCAGGAATTACAGCGACCTTTCTAAAAGACAGGAAAAAAAATCGTGAATCCAGTTTAATTTAAGTGTAAAAATCAATAATGGTTACTGAAGCTGCTGGATTTGAACTATGTAGAACAAGCTAGAGATACATATAGAATCATAGAATCATTAGGGATTGGAAGGGATCTCGAAAGATCCCTCCCAATCCAATCCAATCCCCCTACCACAGCAGGATCACCCAGACCAAGTCACACAGGAATACATCGAGGTGGGTCTTGAATATCTCCAGAGAAGGAGGCTCCACAACCCCCCTGGGCAGCCTGTTCCAATGATCCATGACCCTCACTGTGAAGAAGTTTCTTCCAATATTTATATGGAACTCCCTATGTTCCAGCTTGCACCCATTGCCCCTTGTCCTATCACTAGATGACCTTGAGAAGAGCCTGGCTCCATCTACCTGACACCCACCTCTGATGTATTTGTAGACATTAATGAGGTCACCCCTCAGCTTCCTCTTCTCCAAGCTCAAGAGACCCAGCACCCTCAGCCTTTCCTCATAAGGGAGGTGTTCTGCTTCTTTCACCATCTTTGTTGCTCTACACTGGATACCCTCCAGCAACTCTGTGTGCTTCTTGAACTGAGTGGCCCAGAACTAGACACAGTACTCCAGATGCAGTCTCATAAGTGCAGAGTAGAGGGAGAGAAGTACCCCTCTCAATCTGCTAACCATCCCCCTTCTCATGCACCCAAGGATGCTGTTGACCCTCTTGGCCACAAGAGCACGCTGCTGGCTCATAGTCATCCTGCTGTCCACTAGGACCCCCAGGTCCCTTTCTCCTACACTGCTCTCCAACAGGTCAGTCTCCACCCTATATTGCTACCTGGTGTTTTTCTTACCCAGATGCAAGACGCAAGACTCTACACTGACCCTTGTTGTACCTCATTCCATTTCTCTCTGCCCAGCTCTCTGGCCTGTCCAGGTCTCACTGATTGTCAGCTGGGGTGTTGGCAACACCACACAGCTTTGTGTCATCAGCAAACTTGCTGACAGTGCACTCTAATCCCTCATCCAAGTCATTAATGAATAGATCGAAGAGGATTGATTCCAGTACTGATCCTCAGGGGACCCCACTAGATACAGGCCTCCAACTAAATCAGCCAGTTCACAATCCACCTTACTACCCAATCATCCAGTCCACACTGCCTCAGTTTGGCTGTGAGGATGCTGTGTGAGACTGTGTCAAATGCCTTACTGCTTGGTGACCTGGTAAAGTAGGAGACGGCATCCCTCAAGTAACTTCGTGTCTCACAGATCTGCCCCTGCATCATTTCTGGGTTCCTAACTGTTTTCCCCCCGCCTTCTTTTCTACCCTGTATCATCTATGTGTTCCTTTGTCTTCACAGACATCTTGAACAACGGTTGGTTTTTTAAAAGTATTAGCTGAAGAAAATGTCATCAGAGAGACTTTTAAGATCTAAACCTCGGGTAAGGAATTTAGCTTCCAAATTCAACCCCAGGAAACCCTGAGATTACAGTCTTTATTGATGATATTCACTTGTAGTGCTGAAGGCGTATCTTTGACAGGTATAATGGCTACTCTTGCTCCATACTTCTTTTTCTTTCTCCGGATTTTCTTGTGAGTTGCTGAAAAACATTAATTTTAGCATGGGTAAAAAAAATTGCTTCAACATTTTCTTTTTTTCCCAGAATCAGAAGGTTCTTTGTTAACAGGTTCTGTATGTGTCTGAATTCACACCTGATATGTTCTGAAATATAATATTACAAATATTACATTATTCAAGGCCTTGGGTGGATGTAAATAATCCTGTAGTGACTGGGAGTAAAGAATATATTAAGGATAAATTCCTGTCTCAACAATGCACAAAGTCCAAATGCAGGGTGCAGCTGCACTCCAGTAGGTGCTCTAAAGCAAATGGTAAATTTCATTTGGAAAGATTGACAATAAATGCTAAAAGTGTCATGGTTTTGAAGTTGAGGTGGCCATGAGGCTAACAGACACTCTCACTCTCCTGAAGTGAAAGAGAGGGATTGTGAAACTACAACACAACGTTCCAATGAAGACAATTATAATATGAAATACATACAAAACCAATACTGAGCCCAACCCTCCTGCTGGCAATTGCACCATTATCACTAGTGCAGACACTGGGGAAGTCCCAGACTGGACTAAGTGGCAGACAGGGATGATATGCAGGAGCTGGATTCAGAAATGCAGGGATTGGAATTGAAGGCAGAATGGACAGAGTCCTCCTGAGATGATGACCATTGAAGAGAGAGAAGCAAGAAAGCCAAAGAGGAAGATCCAAGAGAGCCAAATAGAAGATCTGACTCTTGCGATCCCTCAGCTTTATACCCAGTAGAAAGTACATGGGATGGGATACCCTGTTGGTCAGTGTAGAATCACCTGTCCCATCTGTTCATCCTTGCAGGTGCAGCCTCTTACAGCATCTGCAATGCGGCACACAAGATTAGCAGTGACCTTGGTCTTTATAGGGGCAAATCTAAGCGAGAGCTTTTCCGCTTACAAGCTCCTGGTACTAAATGTAAACTTCAGGGGTTATCACTTGTAGAAGCAGTCACTGTCTGCACAAATATGCTGTTGACTGCAGAAAGTGCCGTTCATTAGAAGAGACAGAGCTGAAAAGTAAAATCACTGAACAGAATTAATTCTGTTTGAACTTGAAGTAGGACAGTCTGTCTGGATGGTGGGTGCAAGTTTGCTCTGCCCCTGCTAAGAACTGATGGAGCTCTTGCCTGAATGCCTGGGAGGTGAGCTGAGCTTATCTGCCTCATCACTGTCCTATAGTCACTTTAATATCTGAGTTCTGCAGGGAAGAGGAATTTGGTGGTGTCCTAACCTCTTTATGCACTCTATAAAATCTGAGCAAACTATGCGGTTTTTTACCTTGGGAAAAAGATATATAAGGAAGAGCTAACTTCCATTATAAATGTAAACTGTATTTCAGACAAATCTGCTTAAATATGGCAGTGAAGAGGATCTAATTTAATAAATCCTGTCATGGGAGAGGGAACAGCTTCATAGACAAAACTTGCTGGAAAGACCACCAATTTCCTTCCAAATCACCTAAACCTCACAGCTGGGGCAGGGTTCCAAGAGTGAAGAAGGCAAACAGTGAGAGTAAGAGGAATTAACTAGATGTTTACGTACCTTTCAGCTGCCAGAAGAATTAAAAAGAGAAGCAAAGCTACAGCCTGAGTCAAAGCTCAACATTAACACAAGATAAATTCCACGGAGGGTTTTTTTGTACAAATATGCACAGTGTCATGGCTCCCATTTTGCCTTTGGAGTGACTGCCTTTGACATAAATGTGTTTAATTATTTAAAATAATTCCACATGTTGTAGACCTAAATTTCATCCACAGCATTGTGTGCTGAGACTAGCTGAGAATTAGACAAATTTGTGCTCAGAGTCCCAAAGTGTAAACCAGAAGCATTTCAAATCATTTGGCAAATCTCTCCTATGACAGCAAGACAAAAAAAAACCCCAACCCTGATGACTTTCTATTTCTGGATTCCAAGATAACAACCATGACTCAAGAAGCTTATTTTATCTGTGTTGTGAAGGGGTTGTATTCCTTCCTCTCAGATGAGGTCCTTCTCATTCCAACATGTGCTAAATTACTGCAGCTCCCAGCTGATCTCATACACCAAGTAGAAATTGAAATAAAAATCAGTGCCTGAATTGCCCAGCCTAAGGCAGTGCAGCCCAACAACATTATGGACATCAGATGCCCTCAGTTTTACATCAGTGTCAAAGGGGTTGTCTTGACCTTTAAAGCTAACAAAAATCTAGGTCAAGCTTTCCAGAAAGGCTGACTCTTCCTTCATGACCTTTGATGCAAGTGCAGTATCTCCGGGGGAAGGGGTGTGGGAGAAGACTGTTTCAGATTCTTTCCTAAAACATGATCAGCAACAAAAAGCAGATGCAGTTCATATAATCATAGAATGGCTTAGAAGGAACCTTAAAGATTATTTAGTTCCAAACCCCTGCCATGGGCAGAAATACCTCTCACCACACCAAGTTGCCCAGAGCCCCATCCAATCTGGCCTTGAACACTTCCAGGGATTGAGCAGCTACAACCTCCCTGGACAACCAGTTCCAGTGCCTCAGCATCCTCATCATGAGGAATTTCTTCCTGAGATCTAATCGAAGTCTTCCCTCTTTTATTTTGAAACTGTCCTCCCTTGTTCTGTCACTAGATGCCCTAGCAAAAAGTCTCTCTCTAGCTTTCCTGTATGCCCCCTTCAAGTATTAGAGTGGTGCTCTGAACTCCCCCAGCAAGTTGTGATAGGAGATACCACCAGACTCTTATCACAGCACATGGTACCAAAGAGGATCATGCTTCCTGTCAAGTACAACACAACAGTTAACATTTCTGGAAAAAGGACCCTGCGGGATTTTGGGGGACTGCAGATGGAGAAACTTGCTAACCTCCCTGCTGCTGCAAGCTCCCTCGGGAGCACCATCTCCTGATGCAGAGGAAGTTGTTGGGACTGAGTCCCCTTCAGCCTTCTGTGCTAAGGTAGGCTCTCCTTCCTTCTTACTTCACTGTGACCCAAGATGTCCTGCTCATAGTTCTTTTATGGCAACTCTGTGCTTTCCTTCTAGACAGAGAAGGCTGCTGCAAAGAGCAGAGTGGACTGTGCAAAGCATGGCATGAGGATAGTTATTGCTTCAGTGTCAAGGTTCCCTGGTGTTGTCTGGTGGTGGTTTAGCACTGTGATTGTACAGCACTATCTCTGTGTCACCTTTCTGTGACTTTAGGTTGTACCCTGTGAAGAGTGACACAGGTATTAGCTTCACACAGGTTTATCATACTATTATCAACCTCGTAGTCTCTCTATTTCCACCATCTCTGAGTCTTGTCCGCATTTACCTCCTGCTCTTTGCAGATGTATTCCCATGTCTGCTTGACACAGAGGTTTTCATAGCCTGGCTGTATCTTTCTCAATTTCAGAAACATCTCTGGTACCTTTTTACTCCCCTTTCTAACTTGGATTTCTCACTGAGAATCTCCTTTGATTTCAAGGGACAGAATGATCCTCCTGTTGCTATCAGGATGCACCTGTCGGATGCACCTACATGTTGATATCCTGACTTCCATCTCAACAGTTATCATCTGTCATACATGGTACATGCCAGGATCGCTGAATGACTGGTTTTCAGTATTCACAAGGTCCACTAGGAAAGCACGAGGCACCTTGCAGCCTTGCAGGGTCAAGAGGACCAGATGCAATACAAGGACAGAAATGCTTGCTCTGATTAGAGCAAATTGTTTCAGTGATGTGAAGTTATGGATAATGTAATCAAATTTTCCTGTGAAATAAAAACACTCCATGCCATTTTTCTTTTGCAGCAGGAAATCTAGCAGGCAGAGCACCTAATAGGATCCTCATCTAAAATTCCCAGTAACTGAATAGTAAGGAACCCTTTGATCACAGCAATGCATTGAGTCACACATGGAATATTTAACTGATTCTTTTTGACAACACTGAAGGTGGCTGCTATTTCTGTACATAGAATTTAATGCAGCACAGGGCTCTTGCAGGTGGTCCCAAGCAAAAAGTAGCAAAAGCAAAAAGTCAGATGTCTTTGAAAAGCAGATGTCTTTCTAAATCCTTACTGAGCAGCTGAGAGCATGTGGGGCTCTAAGCCACAGGAGAAGGTAGGACAGGTGTGCTGACAAATCTTGCCACTAATCAGAGCAGAAATGAGGCAACCACTCGTACTGTGTTTCAGCCAAGCCAATGTCTCCTACATTTGATTTAATAACTTTCTGCCTGGCAAGGTGCCCGTTATGCAGTGATTCACTTCATATTTTAATACTGAATAACTGAAGACAGAAAATTGAATATTGGAAGTTAATGCAATGTAGGGAGTTTTGATGACTGGCTAATACAGTGAATTGAGCTTAAGTGGTTTGTGAATGACAACAAACCCCTTATATTATATTGCAGTACAGCATATGTTTTCAATCATGCGCCTTACTGTAATTTATAGCAAGGGAGTAAATCCAAAACACAAATAGTACAGTAAGACATGAAATCCTCTGCACAAGAACAAACCAAATAGTTTGGGGTGGTGATAACAGAGAAACCTACCTCCAGTTCATTAAAACCAAAATAAACACATTAGCACCTTGATCTGTTTTGGTTGGAGCTGCTCCAACTGACGGATGCACAAGGTGGGCTGCAGAGTTAATGTGTGCCACAGCTGAAGGAAGGTTTCTCACGTTAGACATGGTGTGGGTGGGGGAAGGATGTTGTGTCCTAGCAGCAGCAGCAGCTGTGCTTTGGTATCTGATGCAGAAGTAGGATTATATTTGCTGGAGTGAAAGAAGGATTATAGTGCATCTGACAGTAGAAGGGGCTAGCAGGGAAATTGTTTGCCATGGATTATGGGGACATAAGCTTTTAATGTCCCCACTAAATATTGATTTTGGAGGAAATATAGATAAAGTGCATATTAATATTTAGGGAAAGAGGGATTGTGTATGGAAGTTTCCATAGCAACTTAATATGATTTTTGATTTTCTTATTATGGAGAAGGACATTCCATTTCACAGTCCTGGTTATAGATGGAGTGTGGTCATGTATAAATATCACATCTGCAAATAACATACATGTAGCAATCGAGAATGCTATCTCCCTGTATATTCTACCTTATTGATGCAGACTTCCTACAAAGAAGCCATATTTTGAAATCATTCTGCAATGCCTATCAAAAAAGGATCATGCTGAGCCTTTTCCCCCTTGTTTTTAAATTCAAGCCTTGCAATCACCAGGTAAGTAAAAAACTTGATGAATATTTGAGTACTGTGGTGGTGTTTAATAATTCCTTTTCTTTAAAGAAAAAAATGAGCATGAGTACATTTGAATAACCGGTATTGCTACTCTCCTTCACTTCTGGGAACTCATTTATCCTCTACAGCTTGGGCAAACAAATTAAATTTCTCTTGTGGGAATCTAAAGTATTGGATATCAAATCCTATATATGAGGGTGTAAATTCTTCGAAATTTACACCTTTGTATTGGAACCACCACCACTGAAAACCCTAGAATTTGCTGCCTACTCCACTTTCTGAAGTTTTTTTCCATAAGTATCCACTGACAGGGAGCTCTGGCAGCCTTGATGTGCAGGTCTGAGTACATACAAGTTTGATGGGTGTTTCTTAACACAAAAACTTGGCTTACTTTCAGTTACTACTTGATGGTAGTACAGATAGAGAGTACTGCACGTATTGTGATATTAAAAACACAGGCAGGCGTAAATGCAGGCCAGAAGCTTGGGGCTTGGGCTGTTTTAACTTGTCTTTCTGACAATAAAGGCAATTGACCTAATTTTTGCAAGTTAAATCTGTGAGACCAGGATTTTGCTCTGGAATTATCTATTAGTACATAATTATACACAAGAGGATTGTAGAATAAAGTGTTGGAGGCTTAACTAGGAACTTTAGAACAAATAAATAAATAAACGGAGAACAAAGCACTCAGTAAAAACATGGCACCTACAACATGAATTTAATTAATGCCTCCCAGGCACAATCGACTTATTCCTATTTTGGTACTCAGATAATGTAGGAATCACGTCTGCTGCCTGATAGCCTGCCTTTCTTCTCTTCCTTTTTAGCAGAAAAATGCTTTAATGAGAATTGAAACAAGCAGCGATGAGCAGATAGTGACAGAGAACTGCAATGCCCTGTGCAAGGTCTCACTCAAGGCTATCCACACCTGAGCAGCACAACTTCTACTGGTCAAGCACAATACTGTTAATGATGATCAAAACATAGCTTTTGTAGAACTGTGCAAGACCATCAAAATCCTTACAGTCTAGACTGGATGAAGAGGTGGGTAATTCCTGCAAGAAATTCACGGTATCACTATACCCTGTCCAGGGATTTGATTTACTGACAAGTCTCGAGAACAAGAAATGTTTGAGCATCAGACTTCACTTCTGTGATTGAAACTATAAGCAAATGCTGCTTTCCTGAAGCTCTTATTTCTTGCTGCTGAAACCAACAGCAAAGCTCATCTTAACTTTTAGAACAAAAGGGTTTAGGATAACCTCATATTGCAGACTATGGACACACGTAACGTTTAGTGTATGCACTAGGAGCAGAAACTGCAATGCATATGCAACTGGTTATCAGTGCAAGTATTGAAGTTTTCCTCTGAAATATTTTGCTTGTCATCTTCTTGATATTTCTGTGCCTAATTAATCTACAAAACCTAAAAACTCTTCAAGACTATACATATTTTAGTCTTCTGCAGGCATCCAAAATTTGTAAGAAAAAAATGATGCTGATCACACAATTGAGGCAACATTTCACTTTTCAAGGAATTTCTGCTACAGTAGCTCAACCATGACTAAATCACAGAGATCGTCAAGTGAATTCCATTTAAACCATCTCAATATAAGTTATGTTGATGTCACTGTGCTTTATAGGGCAGCATGGGTATGTCTAAATTAATAAGTGAAACAGAGCATTGATTCACAGAATCATTGAGGCTGGAAAAGGCCTCTGAGATCATCAAGCCCAGCCTGTGGCCTAACATCACTACATCAGCTAGACCAGGACACTAAATGACATGTCCAGTCTTTTCTTAAACACCTCCAGGGTTGGTAATTCCACCTCTCCCCTGGGCAGTCCATTCCAATGTCTAACCACCATTTTCCATCCAACCTAATCCTCCCCTGGCAGCTTCAGGCCTTGCCCTCTCGTCCTATCACTAGCTGCCTGGCAGAAGAGCCCGATCCCCACCTGTCTACAGCTTCCCTTCAGGTAGTTACAGAGTGATACAGTCCCCCCTGAGCCTCCTCTTCTCCAGGCTAAACAGCCCCAGCTCCCTCAGACTTTCCTCATCAGACTTTCCCTCTATTCCTTTTTCTCAGCCTTGTTGCTCCTCTGCACCTGCTCCAGCCCCTCAATCTCTCTCTTGAAGTGAGTGGCCCAGAAATGCCCCCAGTACTTGAGGAGAGGCCTTATCAGTACAGGGGGAGAATTACATCCCTAGTCCTGCTGGCTACACTGTTCCTGACACAAGCCAGGATGTCATTGGCCCTTTGTGCCACCTGAGCACACTGCTGGCTCCTGTTCAGCTGGTTGTTGACCAGTACTCCCAGGTCTCTCTCCACCAGGCCACTCTCCAGCCACTCATTTCCCAGTCTGTAGCTCTGCTGGGGGTTATTGTGGTCAAAATGTAGGACCCTGTACTTAGTCCTGTTAAACCTCATCCCATTGGCCTCTGCCTATTCACCCAGCCTGTCATTTTCCTTTGGCAAAAACTGTCTCTATGCTATTATGTAGGGTGGTCAGGGGGGTCTTAGATGATGATAAAATGATTTAAAATCAGAGAATACTAGGGGTATTTCTTATTTACAGTACTATATTCAGTGTTACATTAAGCACTGACAGTCCAAGGAGTGACAATGTTCATCTCCAACAACTAAAGAAGTTGCAGTTTGTTCTATCAGGTGCACCAGGTGACATAAAATACAGAACTAAAATACAGAAAAATATCAAAAGAATGTGTTTCTGTGTGAGCGCACGCATGCAGTCATGAAACTGACTGGCTGAGCTGTTCTGCTCTGAGGAACCATTTTTTCTGTGGTAGCTTAGTCTTCTTCTGGAAAGTAGACAAGAAAGATGCAAATAGGTTCTTTTTGCAGGCAAAGAAGAGAATGGGTACCTTAGTAAAGTAACTTCTTTCTTCCTGGAATGAGCAGATGGATCTTATTTTATATGCTTCATGGTTTTTGGAAAAATGTCATGGATTGAGGAACATACCTGTTCTGAGCAGACATAAGGAGCTTACTGGCAATATGGAGAGTACATGGGATGAAATGTCTCCAGTCCTAGTTTTGCCCAGTATGTCACAGAATTACCACAAAATTCAAAAGTAATGCTCCTATTTTGCCCATTAATTATAAAAATAAGCCATAATTCCATTTCCTGCAGATGGTGTTGGGTGCCATAAAATACGTGATTCCACAGGAGCTAAGAAATAGATTCGGGCATTTACTGAAATATACTGTTCATTTTCCTTAATAGACTTTTTAAACATTAAACTGGACCATGACTTAATTGTTACAGAGAACAAACCACTGTCAAACCATACAGAATGTAAAGAAAATATTAAAAATGCAAGGCAATATTAAATAATTCAGCATCTCTGGTACAAATATTCCTTCAAAAGGAAAAGGAGGAGAAAAAGCAGAGATATTTTAGATATGTAGATGTAGATGTGGACTGAAACTACAGAAACTAATTTCTCCAAGCACTAAATTATTCCAGCATTATGGTACAAGACTAGATGAAGGACTCAAGTTTCTGTTATAGGTACACCTCACAGCTTCAGATTAGTCTGCAATGATGTTTGTAGCAAAACTTGTATTCTCAAAGAGGATACAATCACAGACTCAAAACATTATTGGGGCTAGAAAAGACCTCTGAGATCATCAAGTCCAGTCTATGATGTAACATCACACATCAGCTAAACCAGGGAACTAAATGACATGTCCAGTCTTTTCTTAAACACCTCCAGGAATGGTGACTCCACCACCTCCCTGGTGAATGGCAACTCCACCACCTCCTAGTCCATTCCAATGTCTAAACACCCTTTTCCATAAGGACTGGCTTCCTAACATCCAACCTAACCCTCTCCTGGTGCAACTTCAGGCCCTGTCCTCTTGTTCTATTCCTTGTTGCCTGGCAGAAGAACTCAACCACCACCTATCTACAGCCTCCTTTCAGATAGTTACGGAGAGTCCCTGAGTCCCCTCTTCTCCAGGCTAAACATTCCCAGCTCCCTCAACCTCTCCTCATCAGACTTTCCCTTCCCCAGCGTCATTGCTCTCCTCTGGATTCGCTCCAGTACCTCAATGTCTTTCTTGAAGCAAGGGGTCCAGAACTTCTGGTTATCCTGTTGACTTACAAAATTCACTTTTCTCTTTACTCTGGAAGCAACTGATTGCAAGCCACATGTTATCATCATGCTGAGACCATGTAACCACCTGCTGTTGGTGAGGCCCTGCTGGCTCCTCAGAGCACACCGCTTCACCTGAGGTACTGCTGGAAGGACTTTCCTGAGATTTGATATATAAAAATTGCAGTCTGCCCACCAGCTGATTTACCTGTAGCTTGGTCTTAAGGGATACTTCCTGTGAGGAATAGAGTATGGGGTTTTTTTTTAACATCTCTAAGTGCCCTTGATTATGGATTTTAACTCACAATGTTTAGTGGTAAGAAATCGTGCTGTTCTGGATAGGACCTTAGGAATTATTTGCATTTTTTTGTTCATAGAGATAACAGATGAAATAAAAGAAACCTTGGAACTTTGCAGAGCAGTACCATGAACAAGCACCATGACATGGGCCATGATCCTGAAGCTACGGAAGAGGTCAGATTTACCTGCCTTGGCAGGGCAGGAGAACTACTGGCTGACATAATGTCATCTTGCAATTGTGGCTTCAGCTGTGTTTGTTCTCACAAGTAAATATGGTTAAACAGCCTCAAGCTGCACCAGAGGAGGTTTAGGCTGGATATTAAGGAAAAATTTTGCACGGAAAGAGTAGTCAGGCCTTGGAACAGGCTGCGCAGGGAAAGGGTTCAGTCACCATCTTCCGATGCTCTGTAGCATACCTCCAGGTAAGGGGAAAAGGGCACAGCTCAGGCTTGTGCCCACTCCAGTGTCACTATAAGGGCAGGAGTGGGCACTGCTAGAGATCTGCATTTCAATGCAACAGGCTGTCTTGTGAGAGTTCAGCCATGAGCCTATTTCATGACTTTCACAGTTTCTTCGCACCATATTTAGGCTGCGCGCGGGCTTTCAGGCAGCTGGCTAAATTGAAGCATTCAGAAAATGACACCAGAAGATATGTCTAAACTGTTTGAATCTGAAATAAGAGGTACTTTAAAACATAAAAGGTGTTGAAAAAAAGCAGCCCCAGGTATTTAAAGATAGAAAAAGCACAGAGTAAGTGAAATGAACCCACTGAATTATACTCGTGTGTTGAGCTCTAGGGTGAAAGAAAGATTAACTCTATTGAGGTCAATAGATAAACCTTCCCTTCAGAAACAAATTACTTAATTTAGCTCTGTGGTAAGACAGAGCCATCTGCAATGCCCACCCATTGCCAGAGCAGTTCTATAAATAACTACAACGGTTGCACTAAAGCAGAAGAGGATTAAAGCTCTCATTTAGCTCCCTTGCAGAGACAAAATATGAGGTTTTTACTGCATGAGATCAGTGTAACCAGTTGCTCAACACTATGTGAATGATGGCCATCACAAATAATTTCCCAGACACAGTGTGACACATTCATATTTCCATTCAGTGCTAATATTTTCAGAGCAGAAATTAAAGAGAAAACCTGCTCAGAAAAAGAATTCTTAGAGTCAAAGTGCAATTGAAGACTACATCATTCAATAGGTTGAAATCTGGGTTACTGAAGCAGTTTGGGACACATCAAATAAATGTGTTAAAGCCTCTTCTTATGTCCTTACATTTTCCTTCAATACTTATTTTCATTATATAGATCCCCTATCAAATGTCAATGAAACCACACTGTGAATAAGTTCTGTTACACTAAGCAATTCAGCGATAACCATTCTTCTTTCATCACCTTAATGATAATAACTGTGAAGGATGCTACACCACAATAGATTCTGCATCATTCCTAATGATTCTCTCTATCTTTAATTGAAATCTTCCTATGAATGGCAAAGGGAAATAGCCAGAATGTTTATACTGACAGGAGATCCATGCAGATTAGAGAGAGAAAGATGGAGGAAAGAATATTAATGACTAGGTGAACCAGCGAGGCAGGCATACAATAGTGTTTGCAATACAATACTGTCCACACATCTCTCACATAGAGAACATGAGCTGCTGAAAAGATGACATTTTCAATACCATTTTGGGGGAAAAATTTCAAGAAAATATTGGAGCATTTCATTTTTTGGAGAAAATGAGCTGCTGATTTTGGTAAGAAAAAGTAACAGAAACGGGGGGTGCACCTTATTTGCTTCTTCTTGGTAGGTCTCTTGTCATTATTCTTTTTACCCATACATGTTGCTAGGCTTTTCTCAGGGTCATCTGATAATAGGACAAGGGGCAATGGGTGCAAGCTGAAACTTAGGAGATTCTGAATAAATATCAGAAGGACCTTCTTCACAGTGAGGGTAATGGAGCATTGGAACAGGCTGCCCAGGGTGGTTGTGGAGTCTCCTTCTCTGGGGACATTCAAGACCCACCTGGATGCGTTCCTGTGTGACTTGGTCTAAGGTGATCCTGCTGTGGCATGGGGATTGGACTAGATGATCTTTCAAGGGTCCTTCCAATCCCTAATGATTCTATGATTCTATGTTGCTTTGTTTGCTGCCTGAAATGCTGCAAAGTCATTGAGAGTATCAACTGAACCTTCCTAGAGACCTACAAAGCAAGTCTTCAAGGGCTACAATCAGACGTGATTGTAGAGGTTTTGCTGAAGGCAATGTCTGAAGACATCTCTTCAGCACCTACTTACTGCTATCTGAAATGTAGTGCTTTTTGAAGTAGTGGTGTAAATGCAGAGCAACAGCATCTTTAACTGGGCATGTTTTTATTGATGAACATGCTGTTTTGGTTGTGAGGAACCTCGAGATATCTTGTACCTCTTCAGGGAAAGTCTGCAGGCTCACTGAAGGTTTAAGCTAGGATTACTGCTTTCACGCTGATGCCAATGAAGCCACAACATTTGTCTGCCTCTACCGAGTAACTTGTGGCAAGAAAAAGTGACCACTGGGAAAAGAGGTAAAGAGACAAGTAGGAATGTTTGAGGGAGCAAGTGATAATAGTAGCCATTTCCTGAAGAAATATGTGTTCATTTTAGACACAGGTGAGATATGATTTTCCCATCAGTATCTAGGTCCATCCTATTTTCATTCATGTGAGTTCAGAGGAAAATTCTTTTTAAGTAAGCTTGTAATGAGACAAATACAAGAGCAGATGATAGGAGACAGGCAATACAGCGACTCCTCTAAACATTTGCTTTAATACAGTGCTTTGCTTGAAAAATCAGACAAGATAGAGAAGTTTTCTAAAGGAGGAAAGAAATGCAAGCATCAGTGTCTGTTAGCCATAAATCTAAGTAGATGGTGTGTGTAATCTAAGAGTAGAAGCTGTGGAGTTTCTTTTGCCAATGTATAAACAGGTAAATACAAGGAGCAGGGCTTGCTGCTCTCCCCAGTGAAAGCAAGAAGCAAGGCACAGAGCACTTCCAAGGATAGACTTCTGAAAACAGGGTGGCCTTACCTCTTCTGCTTCGTGGCACTCTATTACTCTGCGCCATACTCTGGGGAAGGCAGCTTCTACAGTCCAGAACCACTTGTGAGAGTGTGCTGGAGACTGCATACACTCACTATGTCACTGCTGGTGGCCCTGCCCTTAGCCCCTTTGCTTTACTAGTACAGGTACAGTGCCAAAGACCAAAGAAAGGGCCAGAGATGTTGATCTTCTTAAGCTACTTGTAGGCTGGCACATTCTTGTTAAGTGGGAAAATTACTCCAATCTATTTCATGCCAAAAAATATCTAGAAATTTTATTTCTTTTGTCTAGAGCAGAATTTAAGGAGCTGTAAGGAGGAGTTTGCAGCAGATCACAGTAGGAAATAGTCATGAAAAGGCAAAGAAAAGGCAAAATGTGATAAAAGCAGAGAAGACCTCAGGTCTTTGACTTTCTTAAATATTTATAAATTACTCTTTACACCCCATCTGACAGTACATTTTCCTTTTTCCATTCTCTTCTATGCCTCCATCTCCTTATTCTTCACTTTTCTTTCTCACATTGTCATCATTAAAAACATTTTCATTTCTTTTATAATTGCCTTTTGCTCTCTAGCCTATGGTTTCGCTCCCTGTTAAGGAATATTTCTGGTAGGTAGGAGTAATTGATGGAAAACATTTGTATGCAAAAATAATGACTTGACAGAATAGGAGACCAATAATTTTTTCAGTTTCATTTTCAAAATTATTTCCATGGAGGTCTGAGAGATGCTCTCAGGCAGGCTAAAGGTAGCACATTTAAACAGTTTAAAAACCAGTGATGGATGAAAGTGTAAATGGCACAAGAAAATGCAGTTTTGATTTAAAGAGTTTCTGCTCAGTGCTTCTCATTTTTAACATTCAATTATCCAACTAAAATGAGGTTTTCAACAAGCTTCTTATCCCACAGTCCTATGGAAAGGACTTCTATTAAGCAGTAATGAGTATAACTCTTTCTTCCTAAGATTATCACTGAAGAACTGATTTAATCTCAAGTATTTTCTCTTGCAGATATTAAAAAACAAAATACAAATTTCAGGTGACTCCCACCAGTTGCGCCCAAAGTGACTAATTCAGTAGTCATGTACAGCTTGCAGGATTTATTCAGCCTTGAGGCAAGGATTGGCAATGAATCCCAGACTCATGGTGTGACAGAGCTATTGTGAGGTATTGGAAGGTATGTTTGGAGAATACAGTGTTATGCATCATTATATAAGCAGTAAATAATATTCCACTGAAAACAGCAAGTTTGAGCTGTAACTTCTTAGAAATATCTGTGAGAGGATGGAGGACTTAAGCAAAATTACTTTAATAACCTGGTTTTTTTAGTATGTGTCTGTGAATGCATGATTTATACATCTATAGAAGACCAGGTTGGAAGGGACCTCAAGGATCATCCAGTCCAACCTAAGTTAAGCCTCATCCAACCTATCAAACAAAAATGTAGTTTAAATTAGATATCCCAGCAGTCTGCCAAGTTGTATTTGGGGTGGGTTTTTAAGGCGTAAGTTCCCATGTCTGTTAGATACAAAGAAAGCCTAGATGACTGAACAGTTGAGATAATGTTTATATTTCCCCCCACCAGTGATCACCCTGTGAGGTTCTTCCTGTCACTTTCAAGCACATTGCCTGACTTCAGGAAAGAAAAAGTTGTGGAGCAAACAAGAATTAAAGGGGTGCAGCACTTGGCAGGCCTGGGCATATGGATTCTAGGCTCCAAATTCTTGGCACTAGCAGAAGGAACAGAAAGCCAAGGAAGGCAGAAAGGGAAAGAATAGTTTCAGAAGAGGTAAATTAACCTTTGATTCAGTTACGCAAACATCAGTCTGTGGGCACAAGTCAGTATAACACTCAAAATACCCTCTCATAGCTGATCCAAATCTGTGCCCACCTGTACCCCACTTAACCATGGGTAGTCGTTCTCTTCAGGTAGTCACATCTTAAGATCACAGCCAAGCGTCAAAATGAAATTGTATTCAAACAAGCTAGAAATCTGCTCCTAGGACATTATTTAGGTTTTATAAAATCTACTCCAGAGTGTACAAAACCTAGGAATAGAAGACTCAGTGCAGCTGTGTGATTTTGAGACAGTTCCATCATAAATCTAGTTTCATTAACAATATTTTTTAAATAAATACAAAAAGGTAGCTATGGAAGACTAGATATTACACTGACATGCAAAAAGTTAAGGGTCAAAATAGCCTCTTGATAGTGAGGATTCTATTCAAGAGCCAATTATGAGAAAATATATTAAATGGTACTAATGAGAGAACTGCTATAAGTCAGAGAGCTCTAAAGAGGAGATGGAGATGGAGTGAGAAAAAGCCTCTTTACCATTATAAAGTGGAAAATCAGAATTAGTGGACTGCTTTTATGATTTCATTTTTAGTCATATGTCAACTCTGTACAATACAGAGAGAGACTAGAAAAAGCCTGCATAAGTTACATTACTCCCACTAATTTTATGAGATACAATTTTGCTGGCCTCAAAGGGTTTAAATCAGCTTACCTCTGGCTTAATTTTGCCTCTGTGACTTAGACAAAAGCTACACAGACACTTTGATTTCTAATCTAACTGATTCTATTAATGTAGTCACACTGGAGCATACACATTTCAGGTTTCATACTACCCATGGACCCAGAGTGGAGTGAAAAGGTATGATTATGCTCTTCAGATGGATTGCAACAGTTCACAAAAGCACAGAATTATAAAATATTTTATTTGGAAGGGCTTTCTCAATGCCATCTTATCTGACCCCCTGCTCTAGGCAGATTCAGTTAAGTCACACTGCTCAGGGCCTTGTTTAGAGATACAAACATAACACAGGTTTTAAATATCATCACAGATGGACACTCTAGAATCTCCTTGGTAACCTGTTCCAATGTATGACCATCCTCAGAGAGAAAAAAATCTATTTCGAGTTTCATCTCTTTCAGCTTGTGTCCTTTGCTTCCTGTCACCCTTCTCACCTGCCCTGCCTCAGTGAGGCCACATCTGGAGTACTGTGTCCACTTCTGGGATCCCCAGTTTGAGACAGGGAACTACTGGAAAGCATCCAGCAGAGGGCAATGAAGGTGAGTGGGGGCTTGGAGCATCTCTCTTATGAGGAAAGTTTGAGGGGTAGGACTGTTTAGCCTGGAGAAGAACAAGAGAAGACATGATCCACCCTTATAAACATCTGAAGGGAGGCTGTGGGAAGGATGTTGCCAGACTGTTTTCGGTTGTGCACAGAGACAGGACAAGGAGCAATGGGCGCAAGCTGGAATACAAGAAATTTAATTTGGAAATGAGGAAAAACTTCTCTCCGGTGTGACTCACAAAGCACTGGAACAGGCTGATCAGAAGGGTTGTGGAGTCTCCTTTTCTGGAGATATTCAGATCCCACCTGGATGCAGTCCTGTGCAATGTGTAGCTCTACTTTCATGGAGGGAGGGTTGAACTTGATGATCTCTTGAGGTCCCTTCCAACACCTACAGTTGTATGATTACGTATCTCCAAGACCAACTGTCATCATGATGCTTGAATTCACAGAGCTAGATTGCTGTCCCCTTTCCTTCCATAGCCAAGGTTGCCTCACCCACCTTTCCCCTTCAGAACAGTCCCTGCCCCATGTAACCTGAAATGAATCATAATTGTTTCCAGGCACACTAAGTAATGAAACCATGAACAGACCTGTTTGATTTAATATGTATGGTCTCCATGTTTTATTCAAAAATCCATTCTTTGATCCAACTGAGTCTTGACTTTATCTTGAATACTAATACAAAAATTATTGCATTAAATATAAATATTTATTTCTGCTAATATGTTATACTGAGGGCAAGTGTCCCCTCAGTTATCTGTGCCTTGTTTAGGATTATTAGGCACTATTACTAACCAGTTTCTGGTGGGTGTTTGTGTGTTGATAATCAATACATATTTTTTACTGCCATTTTTTGTGGCTTCCTTTGTCCTTGCAGCTTGTTTCTGCCCCATCACCTAGAACAAGAGCATTTGATTCAGTGCAGCTAAGACTGCAGAGATTTCTGGAAGCAAAGCAGAACAAAGGGGAAATCCTATTGGGTTCTGGCAGGTCCCTGAGATTTGCAGCTGACTGTCAGATTTGCCAGCTGCCTGTTGTGGGAGCGGTCAATAGGAAAGAGAGCTTTTAAATCAATCTTTTTTTATTCCACATTGGGAAAAATTGATAGTCACATTTTAACTCACAGAGGGAATTGTTGCTGAAACTATGACTTCTAAAGAGACCAATTTTGATACCAGGTTGGTAAAACTCTCACTGGGATAAAGATTTGGTTTTGTGTCCTGTTTGGATCAAACTGTAGTCAGCACTAAGGGTTCCATTCACACCAGCTTCTTTAGTCCACCTCTCTGTTCCATTCCACTGCTGACACCAACTGCAGACCAAAACTACTTCTGGGTCTAGAAATAGGTGGGCATGTCCTGGTCACTACAAACTCCTACGGACCTGAGGTACAGCAGTTGAATGCAGTCATCTCCTAAGCTGATAACAGTTTGCCGATTGTTAAAAAAGGGCCTTGCTGTGCCCATGAATGGTCACGGTGTACATTGGTATTCAGTGCTCCTCATTTTAACAGTAAGAGACACTACACAGAAAATGCCATCACATACCACGATCACACTAAGTACCATGGACATCAAGAGTGGGATTTGTGCTTGTGCAGTGCCAAGACAGGTGCCCTCAGCTTATAACCCAGGAGCTTGTGCTGCCCCTGGTGAGATCCTTTTAGCATTTGCACCACTTATGTGCAGCTTCTACACCCCACTACTTTAGTTTGCAGTTGCACTTAAGAGTGCAACATAACTCTGCAGCTTCTGAAACTGAGGTTGTTGTGAGGAAAAAAATGCATTTTATTCTGAGAGGGAATCATGGAATCATTAGGGATTGGAAGGAACCGCAAAATATCATCCAGTCCAAAACACCTGCCAGAGCAGAAGCACCTAGATCAAGTCACACAGGCACATATTCAGGCAGGTCTTGAATGTCTCCAGAGAAGGAGACTCCACAACCTCCCTGGGCAGCCTGTTCCAGTGCTCTGTTATCCTCCTGACACCCACCCTTTCCATTTTTGTAAACATTAGTGAGGTCACCCTCAATCTCCTTTTTCCCAAGCTAAAGAGACCCAGCTCCTTCAGCCTTTCTTCATAAGGCAGATGCTCCACTCCCTTAATCATCTTTGCGGCTCTGTGCTGGACTCTCTCAAGCAGTTCTGTGTTCTTCTTGAACTGAGGAGCCTAGAACTGGACACAGTAGTCCAGCTGTGGTCTCACCAGGGCAGAGTATAGGGGAAGGAGAACCTCTCCTTTTTTGTTTGTTATTGATAGAAGATGGGAGCAAACACAAATAAATTTCAACATTTTCTATTAGACTGTCTTATGAAATGAGGAACATTTCTGATTAATATAAGGCAGCCACAGTTTACACAAGCTATTTCTAAGCACACTTATTACTAAAATATATTTTAAAACTTATTTCTAAAAGTTCTCTTGGACTCTAGAACCTCTGTGACAGAATTAATCAAAATGGCTAAGGGAGATGAAATTAATGTTCTCTAGTATGTACAGAACAAATGAAGATGTGTCTTTGTAGCATAATTAGATGAAGCACAAAAAAATACCAGTTTTTCTGAAAGGCATATTTAAAATAAAAATATCTGCCTTCCTATGTTATGAATAAATCCTGAGAGGTGTTGAGTAACAGCTGGCTGTTATACACCATGATTTGGTCAGGATACAGCCATCATTAATTATGTTGTTAGATAAGCTTTTGTACTGTGCTGTTTAACTGAATATCGGCAAATACAAGTGTTGCACTGCCTGGAACAACTACGAGAGCACACCTTGGTGCAAATGAAGGAAGGGAGTAGCTATGAAACATAGAATCATAGATGCTTTAGGGATCAGTAGGGACCTCAAAAGATCATGTAGTCCAATCCTCTACCACAGCAGGGTCACCTGCACAGGAACATACCCAGGCGGGCCTTGAACGTCTCCAGAGAAGGAAACATATTTGGTTTAACTGCTGAACTTCGATCAGTCTACAAGCATAAGAGGTTTGAACATCCCAGGCAATAATTTATTCTTTCTTTTTCCCTTTTTCTGAACCCAAATCTACATTAGTTTACCAGAGATACAGAAAGATCCCCATACAGATCAGGACGGTATTTTTTAAATGCAGATTCATTTTAGTTTAGTTTTCTACATGTGTTGAAATATTGCTGACTGGAGGTTGGCATAAAGAAAGCTGAAGTAAATTATTCATCATGATGAGCATAGAAGTGCAAAATTTCACAGGAGGGATTAACCTAGTCTGACTAATTCAATCTGTCTTGCTGTTTACAGAAGTATCAATAAACCTAGGTCAGGTAAAGAGACATTTTGAACAAGCTAATTGTAGCAGCAGTCCCTGAGTAATGTGTTCTCTGAAATGTTGTTGAATATTTCAGACCCATGATGTGGGTCTTTTGCTTAATACAGAACAGCAGGCTAATTTACACATGGTGGATACAATAGGCCAGTGGAACCAGCAGTCAGCTTTGTTTTGAGTAACTCAAAACACCACTCAAGATGATGGAGTCATGAAAAGACCTGATCAGAAGTAGGACACATCTTGTTGAACATAAAGAGTGGCTACCAAGAAGATGAGGACTCCACAAGGAATTCCTTAGAAAAGACATAGGGTGATGGATGCAAGTTGCTTCTGGGGAGATTCCAATTGGACTCCAGAGAAAAAAAATTCACGTTGAGTGTAATTAGACACTGGAACGGTCTTCCTGGGGAAGTGGTGGATTCCTCAACTTTAGACAGTTTTCAGGCTCCGCTTGACAGGGTGCTGGGCCATCTCATTTAAACTGTATTTCTTTAGCTTAAAGCATAGGACTAGATGACCCTTGAGGTCTATTCCAACCTGGGATAATGTGAATATCCATATGTTCTTAAGGCAGAAGGAAATGGTACAATCCACCAGAATATTAAACAGTTCCAAGTAACAGCAAAAAAAGTAGAGCTTCTCTGGCCCAGAACTGACAGAAGGATCATATATATGAAAACACCTCATCCCTTGTAAACAAGTACAACTGCAGCAAAAGAAAACCAACTGTCCCCCTGCCACATTAGAGGTAGTTTAACTTTTGCCCACCGGGAGGACTTTGCCTGACACAGCTTGTTATCACTGCTTGACCACACTGAGTAGTGTGGGACAAACTCCCTATTTAGCAAAGGTGCTAATGAGCTGAAAACAACTGGAAGAACTTAGCTTGCCACTTATGTGTCTAGCAGGAGGGAAAAAAAACTGGACTCGGGCAAAAAACTCAGGTTTACTTTCAACAGGAAATCCCATTTGCCAAGTATGTTCCCCAATACAAAACAATAGGAGAGATAATGAGCCCTTTCAAAAGCCCCCAGGTCAGTAAACACACCATCAGGGGAACAGATCCCAGACAGGCCTTTCAAGCAGCATCAATCTGACATTCTCCCACTTCCTCAGAGACATTCCCTCAGTCTCATCCTTATCCTGTGGGAATCCTGTGGGGTTCCTGTGGGTTATGGCCCCACCAAACCACTTTCCAGTGTGGGGCACATGAAGTTGCACCTTCCCTTTGAGACCTTGAAGTTGGTAAAAACTTTAAGACCTGCCACTGGCAGCTTCCTTAACACACTGGCTTCCTCAGATCACCTTCGGCTCACTGCCACCTTTCATCATGTTCCAAGGAGAGGGCTGACCACTAGGTCTTCCCCCTCCTTCTTCAAAGCTGTGGCTGCAGTGCAGCTGTCTTCTCTCCCCATTCCCTATGTCTTAGGTGACATTTAGCATGATTTGGGTGGAGAGTTGAGTAACATAGTCATATATTTTTAGCATGTACTGCATTGGGCTCATTAGCATACTGAAGTGTGTTAATTTTAAAAATCAATTTGCTGTTAATTACACAAAAGTCTTCACTTGGACACTGGATGGTCACACTCAAAGAGTTGTGATCAGCTGCTCAAAGTCCAAATGGAAAGCAGTGACAAGTGGTGTCCCTCAAGGGTCAGTACTGGGACCAGTGCTGTTTAACATCTTTGTTGGCCATATGGACAGTGGCATTGAGTGCCCCCTCAGCAAGTTTGCTGATGACACCAAGCTGTGTGGTGTGGTGGAAACACTGGAGGGAAGGGATGCCATCCAGAGGGACCTGGACAGGCTGGAGATCTGGGCCGGTGCCAACCTTAAGAGATTCCACAAGGGGCTGTTGGTCGACGAAAAACTCAACTTGAGCTGGCAGTGTTCGCTTGCAGCCCAGAAAAACAACCGCATCCTAGGCTGCATCAAGAGAAGCGTGAGCAGTAGGTTGAGGGAGGTGATCCTCCCCCTCTATTCTGCTCTCATGAGACCCCATCTGGAGTTCTGCATCCAGTTCTGGAGCGCCCAGCACAGGAAGAAGATTGAACTATTGGAATGTGTCCAGAAGAGGGTCACGAGGGTGACTGAAGAGCTGGAGCACCTCTCCTATGGGGACAGGCTGAGATAGTTGGGGCTCTTCAGCCTGGAAAAGAGGAGACTCTGGGGAGATCTTAGAGCAGCCTCCCAGTCCCTGAATGGAGCTACAGGAAAGCTGGTGAGGGGCTGTCTCCAAGGGCTTGAAGTGGTAGGACCAGGAGGAAAGGTTTCAAGCTGGAAGAGGGGAGGTTTAGACTGGAAGTCTGGAGGAAGTTCTTCATGATGAAGGTGGTGAGACACTGGAACAGGTTGCCTTGGGAGGTTGGGGCTACCCCCTCCCTGGAAGTGTTCAAGGCCAGATTGGATGGGGCCTTGAGCAACCTTGCAGAATCAAAGATAGTTAAGTTCCTGGAAAAACGCTTCAGAGTTTAGTAAGTGCAATATTTTGTACTTCTCATTTCCTAAGTGTTTCTTCTACTTGGACAAGGGACAGATCTAACTGAATAAAATCACCTGTGTGCAAAAATCCAGACTTATATATGGATGCACATTGGATTTTCAAAAAATGTCAGATTTCTATGGCATGGAATAAGCATTATTAGTTTTTGTGGTTTTTTACCTTAAGTCTTATCTTTCTGTAAATTATTTAAATGGTTATTGTTACTGTCTTTCTTATTTTGATGGGTCAAGTTCTAGTCCTGAATCAGCCTTCTGCTGTTCCTTCATTGATAAGCCAGTTGTGTTTTATGCACACACAATGCCAACATAACTGTATTTGGATTTTTGTATTTAAAACTAATAAAAAAAAATACTTACAGTACCGTATAAGAACGCTGATCATATAAATAAAGGAGAACATGGAAAGAGGCACAATTGTGGTGAGAGAACAGGACAGAAGCAACAGATCATAGAGTAATGATCATTTAGGCTCTGATTTTAGTAAGGATCGTGCTGTTAAAAGTGAAATCATTAAATACTGATATTTGAAATGGACTTCCAGACGTTACCTAGTCCACAGTCCACAGTCCACTCTGAAACCAAGATGTCAAGCCAAGGAGGTACATTCCACGGCATCTCTGATCAAGCAGCTTTTCACCAACCTCATGTCTGAAAAATAATAAGATTGTTGCAATTTATCACAATTAACCCTGTTCCTGTTTTTCCTCATCTCTTAGGGACAAAGACTATCAATGTGTGTAGTTAGTGGAGATGAGGATACAAGCATGGAAACAATCCTAATGAAGAAGGAAATCAAACTCAAAGGTGTTCATGACCTTAGATGATTTATTAAGGTGTGCAGAAATACCATGAGTTGTGCTGGAGGACTTGCTGAGTTGTAGAGAGGTTAGTAACAGGCTTTTAAAGATCCGTACTGGCAGTGAGTTTTCAACATGGTCATTAGTAATCTAGGCACAAATTAACACTTTGTCGATGCAACCTGCTGGCAACAAAACTTGGTAAGAGCAGTACAGAGAGAAATCAGAACTGTGTAGGCAAACAGATAACTAGACAAGGAAAAAGTAAACCCACCAGACTTAATAATATATAACAATTTAATAATATAAAATTAGTAGGAATAAGCTCATATACCCGTCTGTCCTCCAAATTCATGCTTTTTAACCTGGAATCTGGCTGTGCATCTTAGGCTAAGGCTCAGTCCACTCCCTGCTTAGGAGAAAGGCACATCTTAGAAAGCTGGCAAACTATGATGATCAGCATAATGCCTATTTCTTAGATATCGAACTAGGGCTAAGGCCCAGACCAAGACCAGTTTTTGACTACGTTTAGGGTTGGGGGTAGAGTTTCCAGGCACAAAGGCTGGACCTTCACTCACAGTCTGTTTTACATTGGAAGTAACACTAAGCAATTGCTTCTGTTGTATTTGCAGTTTCTAAGGTGAGAAAACAAACCTTAGCCCCTAGACCAGTCAGTTCATCCACCCATGAAAGCAATACTGTTAATGTAATTAAAATCTGTCACAGCAAATATAGTCTAGGAGGAAACAATGCAGCTTTTCATTTTCCCCATACACACTAGACCTCTCTGCCTTAGCAACAGAAATGAGTTCAGCTTGTTTTCTACTCCAGTTTTTTTTTTTTATGTGTTAAAGGAATTTCACCAGAATATGGAATCTTCTCCTAGCTCCTGGTTTCAAACATTATACTGCTTCTGAGCAAATGATAAAAGTTATCCCCTGCGTTTTGAGCATTCAGGATTGGATTGCAATGATGTGTGAACATAAGGATTGATTTTAGCACATATGAAAAGTTTAAAGGCTTTTAAAATTATCTTAGCACTGCTGAATCAGACTTCTTTTGTGTGAAAGGGTCTCCTTTAGCTGCACATGCAGATTTTCCTGACATCATTTAAATGTTTTATTACAGTGTTCAAGCAAACTATCACCTAACACTATATATGCTGGGACGGCAAAAACTGTCCCACTTATTTGAAGAGCTGAAATGTTGAGAGTAGGCAAGGGAAGTGTCAGGAAGCTCATCTGAGTGTGAAGTCACTTGTCTGCAAAAGAGAACAACAGAAGTGGGTTGGATAGAAAAGTCTTCTAATAATATTGCTGTTAAATGGACTATTGATGGGAGATGTGGTGGTCAGGAGTCATCTTGAGCTTAGTGACCACGAATTGGTTAAATTCTCAATTCTTAGTGATGTAAGGGTGGTTAGTAGTATGTCCACCTCTGATTTCCAGAGGGCAGACTTTGGTCTGTACAGAGGACTATTTGAGAAAAGTCCTTTGGGAGAGAGTTGTTTGAAGGACAAAGGAGTCCAGGAAGTGTAGACACTCTTCAAGAAGGGGATCTTAAAAGCCCAGGAGAAGACTATCCCCTTGTGTTGTGAGATTAAAAAGGGCAGGCAAAATGGCCAGCTGATTGAATAAGGAGCTCTTGATGGGGCTTGGGAAGAAAAGGAGGGTTTATCACTTTTGGAAGAAGGGCCAGGCAACTCAGTGATCTTGTCAGGTTATACAGAGAAAAAATTAGGAAGGCAAAATACCAGCTGGAACTCAACTTGGCCACAGACATAGGGGACAACAAAAGAAGTTTCTCCAGGGACATCAACAATAAAAGGAGAATGGGGGAGAATCTCTATCCCTTACTGCATGTGTGGGGGAACATTGCAACCAGTGATGAGGAAAAGGCTGAGAAACTTAATGCTATCTTTGCATCTGTCTTTAATGGACAGACCAACTGTTCCCAGGATTTTCAGCCTCCTGAGCTTGAACATAAGGATGATGAACAGTACAAATCCCCCATACGTCAGGAAGAAGTAATTAACGATCTGCTTCTGCACCTAGAAACTCGTAAGTGTATGGGGCTGGATGGCATTCACCCAAGAGTACTTA
>VZRI01007039.1:287015-311345 GCA_013397515.1 Upupa epops | reverse complement strand
GAGCTGGCACTGGCCACAGTCCAAAAGGTCTGCTCTCTCTGTGTTCAAGCTCCCATGAAAAAGAGGGCTGTAGCTACCCCCACAGAAAAGCTGCAGCCAGGCTTATGCTTCTTTTGTGTTCCATCCTTTGGTGGCAGGAGGTTGAGAGCCATTGCTCATGTCCCAAGGTTGGGGGGAGCTCTCTTGAGTCTCTCAAGATGTATCGCAGCAGAAGCAGAAGGCAAAGATTTCGAAGAAAGAAAAAGAAGCAGGAAGTACCTTCCCTTTTTATAGACTCTGTCTACCAATCACCTGTAGAGTCCAGACACTGATGCAGGAAGTCTGCTAGGAAAGCTACCTCCAGCTTCAAAATGAAATGCTTTTTTTGCATAAAAGCACCACAACTAATACTTGAAAATTTGGTGATTTTCAAACTGTGACAGGTTGGCTGTGTCGTCAGAGAGGCCAAAAAGGAGGGAGATAATGTCAAGCAAAAGATATGGTAAAAATGGGACAAAACATCTGTTCAGAGTCTTAGAAGGATTGTAGAAGAATAATAATTGGTATTTAGGTATAGCTTGACATGCAAAAGTGTATGGAGAGCAAGCAGAGCTGTCTGGTTGCTCTTACCTGAAGGGAAAGTGACATGACAGCAACTTAGATATAAAAAACAAGTGGAGCAAGAGAAGACAGTCAAATAAAAAGATCAGGATTTCATTTGCTTGGTGTTCAGTCAGCAGGAGACATGGGGGCGGCAATATTGCCTAAGCAAAGCTGAGGGAAATAGATTAGAAGTGGTGAGTCAGATGTGTGAGCTCACAGTTGAACAGCTGATATTTGAAGCTGCAGGAAGAGTGAGAATCATAAAGCTCCAGGGGAGCATTTCTTCCCGGGTTTTACAGTTTAGATCCCATTAGAATACACATAGTTCAATAGCCCTTAGTCATCAAAAACCTGCAAAGAGAGAGGCAGAGGAAAGAGCAGTGGCCAGATATGGAGCTGCAGGGATATTCCTTGGATAGAGGAAGGAATTTGAAAGAAAATCCCTCTCCAGTTTAGATGAATCCTCACTGAAGACCTTCTCCCTGGAGAATTTTTTGTGAGCAAAGGTTTAGGAAGCATACGCCCACTGATGCGAAGTCTCTTCTGTAGCCAGTCCAGGCAGTACCTGATGAGATGATGCTCAACAACATGAAGATCATGGAAGCTCTAGTCATATTTCTGTGTATAATTACACTTAATAAAATAACTTTGTTTAAAAAGCTTATCTTTCTTTGCTTTCCAGCAATACCATTGAAATACCATGTGTTATGCAAATGCATTTTTGTCAACTTCTGTGAAAAGGGAACTGCTTTGTGACATCTTGATTTTTACATACCTGCCTTACTGATAGTGATAGGAACATACTCCTCTATTGCTCTGGAAACTAGCTTTACATGTGCTGTTTCATCTACTCCTTAATTCTTCCACTGGGGCACTAAATCTGGACTAAGCTGAAATACTAGGACAATAATTCTTAATCCACTGTGGAACATTAACTGAGTGTTAAGACAGCGATTTGCTGTATATTATGAACGTAGCTCCATTTTGCTCACTCTCTGGAGATGCTGATTCACTGATGGAGTGATGTTCTTCCAGGCAGGAAAAGATTAAATAGAGACAACAGACTCAGAAGTAATAAATAAGGCTGTAGAACAAAACTGCCTGATATTATATTATTTTAGGAGCTGTATATAATCATGTCATCAGAGATGTGATGCACACACACAAGTGAGCAGAGTTAAGGTGGTGCCTCTAATCTTATAACTGTGCTGGTTCATGAGGTTACAGGATTTAGAACTGTATATTTTATGCTGCATCAGTCCAGCACTGAAAAGGAGGTTTGCATCTCTTTAGGTACGGCAGCTGTGTCTTCTTTTGGTTATCCTTAACCCATCAAAGGCAAAGTATTCTTCAAAGGATTGCAAACACTCTTTCCCTGTTCATTCCAAACATAAAACTGAAGTGCTGGAGAAGAGCAGGTCCTTTACTCCCTGAGATCAAGAGAATGTGCTGTAAAAAGCACCTGTGTATCTTGGTGCCTCCTTCTGTGCACAGTATGTAGCAACAGTATCTCCTTACTTGTAGACTACTGCAGAGAAGCTGCTCAGACCAAACTCTGAAGACAGAGGTTTGGGTAGTGCTTCTCAAATACACACAGCATACATCCTGGGATAACAAGCAGCCTGTCAGAAAACTGTCATATCACCCTGTCTAAGGACTGTCTTCAAAATCAGACAGTGACAGTTCATCAAAGATTAAGTTGTTGCTCATCACGTTGATTTTGTGGTTCTCCAGTCTAGAAAATAGCTGGGCTGATACTGGTGTTCTGGTTGCTCCTCATACAGGTGCTGGGATCTCACCAGATGACACTCCCTTGAACTTGGGACAGGCAGCACATACTGAATACTGAGCATAGGCAGAAGCAAGGGTTTCACTGGACTCTGTTTCCCTCTTGTCAGGTATAATGGCCAAATGGCATACATTTCAGCAGTCCCTTGAGTGCATACATCTACTCCAGGGCCAGAAATTGGTCCATGAAAATAAGGCAGTTGTAAAGATTGGTATTTTCCTCTGAATAGATCAAGTGGAACCACAGAAAAGAACCAGAACTTGATCTTTCAACACAAGAAACCACATTGCTGTAGGACTCAATGTTAACAGAGAAGCATGCTCTCTTCTCTTACCCTGAGTAACAAATGTTAGAAAGCTGATCAGTGACTGCTTGCAAGTTATACAAGGATTAGAGTCTCAGAGCTTTGAGAATTCCATAAAGCTCTCTGCTTGTATCTACAAATCCATTTCAGCTGATCCAGACTTGATAAAGTTGTCTGAAGAGAGAGCTTGATCTTTATTCCTGAGCACAGTCAGGGACACAGAATGCCCCATTTGTTTTTGGTAATATGTTGTGTAACTGTGAGAGATGGAACCTCCAAGATGTGCTCTGGAAGTGACCCTGCTCTCTCCTGCAGGTGAGAGTGTTCTCCCAGATCTAGAGCATGCATCTCTAAAGCCCAACTCTTGGTCTGTAGGAAGGGCTGGATGTGTAATGGATACTGGAGACTCACAGTGCTATCCACTCTCAATTCATTCTCTGAAGAACTTCAGTGTTTCACAGCAGGGTTGCAGTTGGCATTCTTAGCACATTTCTTTAATTTCCTTCCCCTGGCATCACAGTTGATATTCTACACAGTGCTGCCTCATTTCTGTCCAGGCTATTCTTTACAATTTATTTTTAAGGTTTTCCCCCCAAAATTGCCTAGTAAGAGCTTTTGCATAATTGCTCCTCAAGATTTGCATTTCAACACAGTAGTAGTTCTTGATGCTGGCTGCAGACTCATGTCACCTCCCCACGAGGTTAATCCATACAGTAGACTTAATTGAATGATCTGACCACAGGAATATGTGGCTGTTCTCAGAACAGCATATTAATTTCTTGGCCACTTTTAAATTTTTTTTAAATTTGCCTAATTCAGTTGTTTCTGCAATACACCTTAAAACTCTCCTAATCAAAGTGGGTTGCAGTAACTGTCAGAAGAGTTTTTCTGTGTCTTTTCCTAAGAGCTTGTCAGATTCCCCACATTTTGCAGCCTTGAGCTGGGCCTGGATGATTTGTGACGGATGGTGCCAGATAGGTGGTTCTCATTTCCCCACCTCATTAGTCATCTTTAAATTATCAACAGTGATATTTTTGTTTATCTTTCTCCTTGCAGGTTCACACGGCTTCAGCATCACCTATGTCACTGGTTTCAGACAGAAAGGATGAAAAACTGAACAATATTTGCTTTCAAAAATCTAAAGTTTCCCTCTGGACTGGAACTCAAAGATTTTAATTCATTTCTGTCTGACATTGATTTAAGTGTTTTCTTCACCTTTCTCCCCAGAAAAAATGATTCTCTATTTCTTGATGTTCTGCCTACATGTTTTTTTTGTTTCAGATAATTTGAGAATTCTCCTGTTTCTAACTGCTCCTGTTATGATGCTTGGGATCTTGCACACACTTAAAAATCTTGTGTCATTCTTACCTTACCTTTGCAGCTGTTACTTGTCGTGTTAGTTCTTTTTGATTTTTTTTTTTTTTAAATGTTCTTCAAGGTCAAGATCTTGTGATCCTGCCTGCTCCCACTTGCCAGCACCCATAACCTTTTCCTTATAAATAGTTCTTAGCACTTTGCCAAGATGTGATAATAAGAACAAAGTGGGGAAAAGTACGGATGCTAATGACATTTATTGAATCCTCCAAGTAATGATCCTTGGCTTCATCTTCTGCCAAAATGTGCTTGATATGCTATCTTTTTGGTTTCTTGCTATGGGTATAAAAATGACCTTCCTTCTTACTCTTTTGCTGGAGTTTTAAAAACTCTTGTTCCAAATAAGTAGTTTAACTGCCTTACTTGGCAAGTTTAATAACATGAGTATCACTGGTCTATTTCTTAAATGATAAATGAAAAGGAAAATTAAGTGGGGAGTAACACCATTTGCCTTGGTGACCACAGTAATTTTCTGGAATTATGAGCATGTTTGAATCTCTGTACTAGTAAAGAAACTGGTAAGGTAATAAACTAATTACTCATTAACAAACACAGTAGACAACAAACTAGTAAACTTTTGACAATGCTCAGCAAAACTCATGCAGTCTCCAAAATAAGGTAGCAGCATCCACATTGCCCATGGAGAACAACCTGTAGACTTTTTCTTGCGTGACTGTTGGGGTCAAAAATTTGGTGGAAGATTCCTCTGCTGTGCTTCATGCTTTGGGACTGAGGGCAAGCGAAATGCTTCCACTACTGCATTGAGGTGTGCTTCGGCCCTGGGGAACTGTGACAAAAGGCAGATACTGCAGTGGTATCTAAAATATTTCATAACAATGCCTTTCTTGGCACTTTCTTTGCATCTCATGTCAGCCAGACTTTGGAAAATTTAATCTAATTTACAAAATGTACAAAAATGTACAAAATGTACAAAAATGTACAAATGTACAAAATGTACAAAAGAGAGTATGGCAAATCTGTTGACCTGGTTAAAACTTTTACCATTCTTTGGCTTGTTACTGTTACTTTTTCCAGGGTTTATAGGAAAAGGGCATTTTTGGTATCAAGCAAACCCCTTTTGCTATCTCCATGAAAATGTGAATTAGCCAAATTGTAATCTCTGACTAATTTTGACTTGGACACCCTCAGCAGAAGCTTGTTAGAATTTGGCAGCTGAAATCCTGGCTGGTGACATCTGCAATGAGCATCCTCCAGCCCTCCAGCTTCTCCCAGCCAGCTGATCTGCCTGTGTGCAGCTCCTTGTGCAACCCACAGCTGGAAGCTTCTCCTATGGAGAGTGTGGAGCAAGGCCAGAAGGCAGGTAAAGAAGACAAAAAGGGGCACAAATTGGAGACTTTATATAAGGAAAAAAATAACCTGTGAGGAAGGGGAAAAACAAGGAGAAAGCAGAACCAGCACTTATACAGCCCCATGCCTGTTGTTTCTCATCCAGTGTTGGAACAATCCAAGGCTTTCTTGCTTCTCCACATTTCTTTGTTTGTGGCAAATATCTGTATTAACTGGTGATGAAGTATGTATCCTGCATCTTTCACATCTTTTGATTGAATTTCTCCCTTGTGCAACAAATCCCGATGGAAGATAACAGATGCCTGCTGTTACCAATTACTTATTAGCACATGTGGCAGAGATCTGTACTGGGTTGCTAAAAGGTTTCATCTCCATTTGGAGGTCACTAGGGTTTCATATAATATCATTTACTTTCGATTAACATGGGAAGCAACTTGATAATTCCAGAAAATTACTAGGTACTTAAAGTAAACACTGCTGGAAATACACATTTTTGTCCAGATGAAATTTTTTGCAATTACCATTTCACTTGAGATGTAATAGAAAAAAAAAAATTTGCTGTATTTTGGTAGTAGAACGTTCAAGCAAAATATCCTACTAGTTTTTTCCTCTGTGAGCTATGTTTTCAAAGCATATACAGACAGCAAAGCAATGAAATGATCAAAGCATTTATGGAAGGATGACTGGTCTCATAAATGGTGCAAGGTAGAAGTTAATAAAAAAATTATCATATTATATGGGTTAATTAAAGGAAACAAATATGAAGACTCTAGTTCTACTCTTGAACAACTCATTTAGAATAACAGAGTCTTAGAATGGGTAGGAGTTGGAAGGAACCTCTGGAGATCATCTAGTTCAACTCTCCTGCTAGAGCAGATTGTCCTGGAGCTGATCACAGAGGAGTATGTTCAGATGAGTGTGAATGTTTCCAGAGACAGAAACTCGACAACCTCTCTGGACAGCCTGTTTCAGTGCTCTGTTACTCTCATCATCAAAAAGTTTTGCCCTATGCTTAAATTGACCCTCCCGTGTTTGGATTTCAGCCTGTTGCCCCATCTCTTATCACTGCTGAGAAGAGCCTGACCCCATCCTCCTGACACTCACCCTTTAGATATTTGTAAACATTTATGAGATTTCCAGCCCAATGATAATTTTAGTGGCTCTGTGCTGGACTCTGTCCAGTAGCTCCCTGTCCCTCTAGAACCGGGAAGCCTAGAATTCAGCTTATCTGTAATGTCAATTGTCAGTGCAATTCCTGTCATAAAAACAAATCTCATGAAGAATACATCCTTCTTCACACGCATGTAAACCAAAGAAGGAATGTGCTCCTGCCAGGTGAATTTGGTGTAACAGCTGCAGAGCAAACACAATGTGAGTTTCAAAATGTTTGCTTTTCAAAACTGTTGCTTTCATTTAGGTTTATGTTTTCTGAGAGGAAATATCACTCAGTGCACTGTCAGAGTCATTAATGAATATGAAATAATGGGGGGGGGGGGATGACTGAGATTTTCTATGACTTTCTGTTAACTAGAAGTTCAGATAAGAGGAAATTGAGAAAGCAAATACTATTTGAAACTGTATAAAAATGTAAAAAACTATATTGTGCGTATAAATCAGGACATCATGTTATTATTATTCTCTTGGAGCAGTTTATGGAGCCGTAAAGGCAGAATTCTGTACAGAGATGAAAGTCAATATCTATCTTCATCCCTGCACCAACATTAGTAGGAAATATTGCTAGACACTGCAAGCTTGGAAGGAAAGAGAAGGAATATTAACTGTAGGCTTTTTTCCATATTATGGTCCCATGTTACACAACAAACAAGTATATAGTCCTTTTTCGTATGCTTACAGAACTTCCTTCCCGCAGAGCAATAAAGAATTAAGAGATACCTAAACATTTGGAAGAATAAAGTCTCACAACTACAGCACTGGACATACCTCTGTAGGCAGCGTTCTCCTGCTTCTTTCAGGTGAGAAAGCACTTTTATAAAGAAACCAGGCATGAAAATAATTTTAACAATAAGTATTCTAAAATGCATGTGCTGAGGGCTTTGTAAGCTTTTATTTCCTATTTATAGTCCAAAAGGCATAATCTCTGCCTGCCTCCATTCTTTATCGACTGTCCAGGGTTAGGCTGGAGCTTGGTCATCTCAGTGGACTTTACACCAGGCCCACGACACAAAAGGGAAAAGATTAAGATGGTTAGTATGGGTAAAATGGTTAGTATATTAAATTCTACTCGGTATCTGATACAGCCAGGAGGTGGCAGAGGAAGTCTGGTTTACCACGTCTGAACCATAGGCTTTAGGTATTTTCCACGCTTGAGGCTGTGGAAGGATGGTGGGTTGCCGCAGTTCTCCCATTTACACCGTTTAGTGGCAACTGCCTCTGCACTATTCACATTTGCAAGGCTATTAAGAGGGTCCCAGCGAGCTTGCAGAGCTCTCTAGGAAATGATGCCTAGTCGTTTTTTTCTTTTTTTCTTTTTAATTATAATTTTGTTCTGCTGACTCAACTCTGCTGTTGGCTGACAGTTTGACCAAACCATGTATGCACGTCCTTGCAAACGAATGACATTGCCTATACAGCAAGCATGAATGCACATCATTAAAGCAAGTGCTTGACAAGGACTAACATATAAATACAAAGTATTTAATTCTGCATTCTTGTTAATATAGAATGTCTCCCCTTCTCTTCAGGTTACTTTTTAGCCCAGTAAGTGACTCACACAAATAGCAGAGAGAAACTCTGTGAGAGGGCAGGGCAGATTAACAGACAGAGATTAAAAGCAAATAGAGAAGGACGAGCTCACAGGTATCAGATATGGTATTGTTTGTATCAGCTTGAGCTGCAGTCCATGTCTTCTAAGCCAAAACAGGTTTGTGGTGGGTCAGCACATGTTGGTGGTTGCTGGGGGAAAAAGCACATGTTGCACATTAGTATTGCTGATAATTTGATAGTCTAAACTGCATCTGCTTGTGAAATGTCTATTAAATGGGAAAAACACTTCAGCAAAATTTGTCTTTTTCTTAAGAGCTACTGCTGTTGGATAGCAAAAAAGCAAGGATTATTAACAGAGAGAAGCCCCAAGATGTCTCTGTGTTAGGTTTAATGGGCTGCAGCAACCCCACCATAGATACTGCTGCTTCCACAAAAGAAGGTGCTTACTGTCCTTTGCTTCTCAAGTGGGTTTTTGTACATCCCTTTCTCTGAGGCAGCTGTAAAAGGGGAGGTCGAAAAGGAACTAGAGGAAAAATTAGTAAGCATTGTTTTAGGGCTTGATCAACTTTAGGAAAAGGCAGAAACACTTTGGATCTTGCTGTTGTAAAGGTCTCAACAATTTGTAGATGGCAATGGAAATATAGAGAAGCAGCTCATTCAGTTAAGACTGCAAGAGGGACAGTGATGCAGAGGTTTTTGAACACAGGGCCAGATACAAAAGCAATGGAACCATGCATGAGAGAGACAGGCAGTGAGGAGATGTGAACAGAGGATTCTTTGCACTGAAAGTATTGAAGTTATTATACTCTAAATTCTGCATTTATTGTCAGCCCCAAATGCCTGCTGGTTTTGAAGCAGCAATGTACGGTAGAATCTGACCCTAAATGGATGTAGTTGTCAAAGTCAACAATAGGAAGCACAGATAGAAAAAGATTTGATATCTTCTCTGCAATCCTGCCTGTGGTGATAGTTACTGCTAGAACTAGTCAAAGTAGGGAAGGAAATGGTATTTCTTCCAATCTCTCTACTAACAGTTCTGTTGTTTTCTGAATTCTGAGAAAGGACCAGCTGTGTAGCTGGGGAGAAATCACAAAAAGTATAACTGATACTCTCTTGGGGTTTTCCCAAACTTATAAAGTTTTAGCTAACTACATATAAGATCTATACCCTGACATGAATGCAGGCAGTGCCCCCCAGACAGAAAGAGACTCAGCTCTGGATGGAACTGCCTGAGTGCAGGAAGAGGTCACTTACCATGGCCTATGTGGCCCCTGACTGCTCTGCTAATGCCAGATGTAGAGATGGTATCTGGAAGACCAACTTATGTCCACAGGCAACTGAAATGAAAGCAATTAGCATGAGCAGCCAGACAGACTGTGGAGATAGACCTTTGTAACTTCCAATTACTCCTGACCAAGCTGGAGTTAGACTGACTTCTACCAAAATGCTATGTATCTTGTGGTCTCTTCTCCAAGTTTTGAAAACAGTTCTTAGTATGTTCAGGCAAGTCCTTTCACATAAAACTGAGGACTGCAACTGCCAAGAGATCACACAATGCCCTAAGCATCCAGGTCCAAACCTGTTATCTAAATCAACGTTGTTTGGATTGGAAATGCTATTTTGATTCTTCTGTTTTTTTAGTTGCCCCAGTCATGAGGATGATGATGGCTTAGAATAGCTGGAATATTTAAAAACTCCGCCAAGTGCTGTGCTGACAAAACAGCAATTTGTATGTGTGTAGTACTTCTGGCTAATATCAGCACAGAGTTCACATGCTGAATGAGCCTTTTCTTTCATCATTCAGTGTGTTAACTCGAGGTCATGCTCCACTACCACTTGCAAACAGCACCCGTCTCTGTCAGTCACAGCCACACACAGAAGGAGCTTGAAAGGAATTAGCTCCATCTAATAGACATCCCCGGCTTGCTCACAGCCCCTCAGGATGGGAGTGAGAGTGTTAGGGACTGATGTGAGACTGTGGGAGGAGGGAATAGGGGTTAGCCTACAGAAATGGAAACATTCATGTTTGAAATGGCACCACAAATATATAATGTCAGAGATATCTCATTTATGGGTTGTTTTGAGAGGTCTACAAAACCCCACAGTCATGGCAAAGACAGCTCCTTTAGTTTTGTATGCTTGCTGTTAAAAAAGACCATTTATACTTGGCAGACCTGTGTACTGAAGCATAGGGCTTGTTATCACTGCACAAGGCAGAAGAGGTGACTGGATTTAGTACAAAGCTGTAAGAAAATGAAGAGAGCAGACCAGTAATACCAGCAGTAAAATAACTTTATTTCTTAAAGGAGAACTAATTCAGCAGCAATAAATAAAGATGCTGTTCACAAGAAGCCACTCATATTGTTGATATTCAATACCACACAGATGTGAGGTTAGGAGATGTGAAATATAAAGTAATCCATGCAACTAATACCTAAGGCTGGATCCACCCTTTCTTCTCCTTTCCTCTTTCTTTTGTCCCCCTTTCATTCTAGAATGTTAAAAAGACTTTCACTCGTGGAAGTCTAATTATTTTGAGATCGGGGGCAATTCCATATTGGATGACTAGCATCTAATTCTTCATGTACATTTTTGTGCCAGAATCACCAAGTACTTTATGGAAAGTTTGATAAGGCCCTACTGCATATGTGCTGTAGGGAAATGGTTGTATGTATTTTGTGGTCCAAAATTTGAGGCTGTGAGAGAAGCTACTGAAGATCACCACAGGCAGTATTCCAACCTAGGGCAGGAATTGAGAACTTCTGGCTTTTGTACGCTACTCCCTGAATGATGCTTTCTCTCACTAATGAGAAAATATCTCCAGGGCAGAAAGGTTAGTATTCCATTCTAAAGAGGAAAACTTGGATGCTCTGACTCTTGTTTTGCCTCCCTTTATACCCAGAATATGTTTACTAGGCTGATTGGCAGTAAGTGACTGTTTCTTTTGTTACTAGAACTACTTATCTGTCCATAGAATTATAAAGAGTTATCAAGAAAGATATTAAAACTGAGCTACATACCAATAAAAACAAATTCACTCTGGCAGCTGCAATAGTGAATCTTAGTCTTGTTGTGCCTAGGCAGAGTGTAGTGTGGTGTTTTCATTTCATTTCAGACCTTCTTTTTTACATATTGTGAAGTCTAATATCTTACACAGAGTTACTGGAAGAGCAAAGGCAACTCTTTCCATATATAGGGACTTTCAATACTCTCTGTGCATGGTACTGCCATGTGTAAAGCCACCTATGGGTGTTGCTGAATAAGTGAAAAGTTGTAAACATGTAAGTTCAACCTGTGCAAAGACTTCTGAGTCTCTGAAGTGTACAGGCAAGCAAGCAATGTGCTCCTGAGATTGAAGTGGGGTGGGGCAGAAGGGTGGTGGGGAGAGGGGGTAGAATGTGGATCTTCTGACTCTCCATTTTGGTCTGATATTCAGAGCATGAAAAGCACAGGTGCTGGCTTAGTTTTCCTATATATTCAGCAAGATACAGTCTATTTATTGATGGTAATGATGAGATTTCAAAGTGAGAAGAGACATGTTAAGTAGGAGATAGGATTGTTTTACTGGTTGAAGTCACAAGTGAAAAAGTTGTATTTTGTTTTAGGAAGCATGTCAGTTTTTTAAAGCTATAGAAAGCAAAAAGAATGGTGATTTTCAGAGGACATAATGCAAATTATTAAAGAGCATGGTATTGCTATGGATCTTGGAAAACTGCTATGATGGTTGTTCTCATATAAGAGCCATGCTGACTCTGTGACCATCATTAAGCAGATATTGCTCAGATGGTTTGTTGTTCACAGTAATCTATGTCTTGCTCATGTCTGACTCAGGTCTCCTGCGTTTGCATTAGGGATCTGTATTTCTTAACATTCTGGCTTCTGAGGTACTAAGCCTCCTGTATCTTGCCATATGTGGGAGGTCTGGGATTAAACATCACAGAGTTGTAGCAGTTACCACCAGTTCCCAGATGTATAGGTGTCACAGAGTGTCCAGCTCTTGGGATCCAACATAGATTTTTATTCTTCTAGCAGTTAAAGTACACTTAAGGGGGGAGTGAGTGAAGGGAAGCCAGAATTTGAGTTAGAGAGGTGCAAACTTATACTTAGAGAAGAGTCAGCTTTTCAGTTCATCTAATTCTTTTAACAGCCTTGCATCCTATTTTATATCATTGTAGAGAAGCATCCAGACCAGGATGACATTTCTGTCACCCAGGACAACAGAAAGTGGACACCCATAGCCATGAAGGGAACAGGTTTTCACAAGATGATGCACCTAGCTGAGATTCGGGGTGAAGAGACTACTTTTTTTTATACCAGACTTGCATGACAGTTCACAAATGTCTGTTTGGATAGACCCAGATAGGAATCTAATCAAAATGATACAGATCCCAAAAGACACTGTTCTTTAAAGCAAGGAATGTTCCCTTCAAGGTTCTGTGAGTCACAGAGAAAGTGTTGGAGAGTTGAGGATGCCTTGTGATGTTAGACCAACATCTCAGAAATCTGCTGCCATCAATGAGGTAATCTTAACATTAAGTTAATTCTGCTGACCTTTTTCTGAAGATTATACTGAAGTATCAGGAGTGGAGCCAGACAGAGTGAGGGCCGTTTTCAGGCAGTTAAGTAAAAAACATGAAGGCAAACTTCAGTGGATTAAACAAGTCATTTAGTATGGAACAGTGACCACTATGCGGGTGGTGATGGCTTTCTCTACTGCTCTGCATGCCTGTTACTGCAGCTGAATAAAACTGGCCCTGAGTTGCAACTTTTCATAGCAAGTGTGAATTTTGAACCCTGAGTCCTGTGAACTCAGGATCTTTGATCTTTGCTGTAAGGGGCTCATCTGCAGAATGGGTAAATTTCTGGATAGGTGTTTAATGGACTACTAGATTATTGCTCTAATTTATCCGCATATACCATTAGCAGTTACCTACTTGTTCTTTTAATTAGGCTAAAATTTGGCAAAGCATATGAAAAATGGCTGAAATCAGAATTACAGGCTGAGAACTCACAGCCCATGCTTCAACATTTATTTTGCATAAAGGTTTTTACTGCATAATTCAATGTTCAGCATTGTGTGTCCATGCAAATGTGTGCTGTTTGTGAACACTGTGCTTTCCAGCAGCAACTGCTTCTTGAGAAGGCTAAATGTGGAAGCACGTTCTAATGGTCAAGAAGTGCAAACAGTTGTCTGTTCTGAAACATGGGTGAAGTAGGAAAATCTGGATCTGGCTGAACTGACCCAGAGGGAAACCTGAACAAAAGGCTTTAGTTTTGAGCTTCAGTTTTGGGTTGCAGGGAGACTCATTTGTTTTAACTTTTGAAAAGTAAGTGTGACTGAATTTAGCCTTGAATGATCCTGTTGGTATGAGAGATAAAAGGATATATATTAGAAAATGTCAAAATTAAACACAGCAATTTCCCTCATTCTTTTCCTTTTTTCAGTTTTACAATGATGGTTCCAAATGTGTTCAGACATCACTAATAGCCTAGGCTCTGTCGTGAACCCTGCATATTTCTGCAAAAGGCTCTGCATCCCACTATTGTGGCTATTAAGATTTGCCACAAGGATAATGCTGAAGTGGCAAAACACAGAGTGGAGGGAGGGGAGCTGTAGTGATTCTGTACCAGCAGCGGTGTTGCTACTCTTGTGGTGCTGCAACCCTCCAGGCAAAGAAAGCAAAAACAAACATCTAGCCCTAGTAGCCAGCTTAGAAACCTAACTGCTTAGAAACCCGCAGCTAGGAGGTTGCCTCACTGCTCAGCTTTTTGTAAAACAAGCAGGTTTGTCTAATTAACTGGGAAAAAGTAGGTGAATTAATTGGACTAAAATCCTTGGATGATAAATATTAACCTAAGAATCCAAATATCTGTGCAACAGCTCTCCTTTCTGCACATGATATACAGAGAAAAGCCATATCCTCCCACTTCCCAAAGCCTTGCACAATTTTAGTCACATTTATCCTGACAGAGCCCATGCCTAGTTTTTACTGTGGTTAGTTCTCACAAGCCCAGCAAAAAGCATTGCATATTTTAATTCCTCTCCCTTTTAAAAGCCTCGTTATCAGGCAGAGCTAGCTCTGAGAAAGCCCTGGCTCGGCTGGGAGGCTGCATATATTTACCAGCATGGCTGTAGGCTGATCGAAGACCCACTGAGGCAGTCATTGATTGATCCAGCATCATCTCTCCTCAGGAAGATCTCAGTGAAGAACCTTTTCTGTGAGGGACAAGGTTTGAATAAGCCTTACTGTAATGAGTGAAAAGGAGGCTTAATGCTGCCTAGGGTTAAACCACAACAGATCAGGATCCACACAGCTCTGTGTTTATTACCCACATAGCCATGGGCAAGTTCTTTCATATGTCATATTTGACATCTTTCATTGTCAGATTGTGCTTTCGTTGGGAGGGAGGCCAGAACTGCTTCAATTCTGATGTTGTTTGTTCACAGAAAAATGTGTGTTGAATTCTGAAACAGAAAAGGAAGGAAAAAAAAAGAAGAAAGGCATAGATACTTTAAATCATACTCCCCAAACAGCCACAGGTATCACCAGACGACAGCTTTTCAGGATGGTTGTTCATACCAAAGGTAAAATTGATCAAAGAAGCCACAGAGTACTCTTCTGAAAGTGCCATGTCTTCACACCGACCAAGAGCTACCCATCTATGCTCACTAGGTGTGACAGCCCTCCTGTGACAATTGAGTGTAGTTTTGGCAATATAGAAAATATATACCGCATGAGCACTTCAGGAAACAGTACCATACAGAGGGCACACTGGCAGAACAGAAACATTTGGAAAATGCTCTCATCACTACCCATGGTTTCAAATCTCTGCAGAATCCTTCTCTAGTACGTGAGCAGAAAACATACTTCAGACATACATCAGCATCTTCCCATTCATTAAGGTATTCATGTAGAGGTAGGACCTGCACTTGAGTCTACCTTGAGGATGTAATTGTGTGTTGCTAATGTAATGGCCAGAGTTGGTGATCCAAATGGCAGCATATGAAAGGTCAATATGCAGAATGTGAGGTTGAGCAGAGCAATTGGAGGAAAAGTGGAGCCTGATTTAACAGCGGAAGAAGGAAGAGGGAGGGCAAGGACAGTGAATCAAAGTGACTTTTAAAAATGGGGCCTGCAGAGATGAAAACAAAAACCTTGACTCCATTAATTATATGCAATAAACATTTTAAAAATAAAGATAATAGATAAAAGAAGACATTAAAATATCCTAGAGTCAGAGCCAACTATTTCACTGAATTGTGTGCAGATTCCAGAGGAGCTGTTTCAACATGGAAACGTGTATATGCTCTTAAAACATCATAGGCAATGGCATTCCTTGAAAGGCAAGTCATGCTATCAAATCCTGATCTTATATACCCTGGTAAACATTCAAAAGTTATTTCTACAAAGAGTCTACATGGCACAAATAAAAGCAGGACTTTACTCCTACCTTCATGTCATATTTGCCACCATACTTTGCATTTACTTGTGTGTTGTCTGACAAATCCATGTGAGTCTCAGTTCTACTGACAATAAGAAAATGTCAGAACCCAGTGCAGCTTTATCACAGCAATTTACTTGATTTCACACATACATTTGAAATAGTATCTTAGCATAAAAGGACTGGTTTTTTTGCCTTGAAACTATCTAGTAGTTACTTCTGTGCTTCTGTTACTGCTTTGAGGTGCTGTCATGCATTTTGGTGGAAAATGGTTTGGACAGTTGTAAAAGGTTCATTTCAGTATCTGATTAAATATTGCAGTTGCTATATTGCTCATCCCCACAGCATCTGTGGGAGTGTATCACATCTCAGTCCAACTCCAGTGGAAGGAAAAAAAAGTCTTTTTGAAAGTATGCAAGAACAATAAAAAGTGATAATGTGTTTTCTTTGCTGATTCTTCCCTTACTTCTCTGCAGATATGAAACCTAAATGTTATCATCTTTGTAAAGCAAAACTCTATCCAACAGTATTAACCTGATTACCTGTCAATGTGGATTGGACTATTACAGCTGGTATCCTATACTAAATCACAAGTGAGATGCAACAGGTACTACCAATTGACTCCAGTGTTTTATCTTGTAATGAGAGAGATAGGAGTGCTATGGGTCTACAACAGTCATAATAAAATCATAAAGGAAAGAGAGATATAGAACTTTGACACACTCCTTGTACATGTCCTCTTCTTATGTAGATTTTGAACTAATAATGGCTTGAAAACCATAGTACTGCACGGATTTATGTCACCTGAAGACAGGTCTTACTTCAATGTTGCCATAATCTGCTGAAGATGCAGAATGACAGTCAAGAGGTGGTTCTCATGTACATGGAGTTTTGTGCAGTACTCTGAGCTTCTTCAGGTCACAGTTTTAAGTACTGCTACATGTAGCTCAAGAGGGAGGCAATTGGCAGCAATTACATAGGAATCAAGATAGAGGTATGAAGCTAAGTTCTTGCCTGGTTTGAATGGAAGCAGCTCTTCCCTTCACAGTTCTAGTCTGGTGGTTGCCTATGGAATCTGGTCTTGGGAGAAACTGGATACTACAGCAGTCTCCAAGAAATATGGGCTATGGGTGTGTTCAGAGGGATTGCATGCCACCTTGGGTATCCATCATCTTAGGAGGACAGACCAGTCTGGCCATTCAGAGTCAGAGACCTGATGCTCGGGATAGCCTATTTATTGTGTTTCTGCCTCATTTAATAGTAAGTCTTAATGAAGGTTCTGTTAGTGGCCATTCAAACCACTCAAATAGGTGCAGAACTGTCATTTTTATTACCAAGTTTCATTTTTACGTGTAAGAACGTTTTCTGACCAAAAATAGAATCATAGAATAGAATTATAGAATCACAAAAATCACTATCAAGGTTGGAAAAGACCTTCAAGATCACCAACCATCCATCCTACAACCTCTAACCACTAAACCATCTCCTGAAACACCATATCTACCCGGTTTTGAACCTCCACCACCTCCCTGGGCAGCCTGTTTCAAGGCCTCCCCACTCTTTCTGTGATGAAATTTTTCTTGATATCCAATATGAACGTCCCCTGGTGCAACTTGACTCCATTTTCTCTTGTCCTGAATATTCCTTTTTCAGTATATCTGAGAACCATAAGAGCTCCAGTTAACCCTCCTCCCTTTTAGATATCTGACAGGCAAAGCTGCCAGAGCAGTGTGTTCAGCTGGGTCTTAACAGCTACTCATTTTCCAGGGGGGTGTTCTTACATGACCAGGATTGTCTTTATGGATCAGAGGAAGCATGAAAAAGATGTTTCAAAAGAAACAAACTAAACAAAATCTAACTGATCTCTTTATCCTTTAGCTGGAAGCCATTTCTTCTAAAGGAATCTAATCCAACAAGAGAGTAATCGTTGCTGTGGTGCCAAGAGCAAAACAAGAAGCAATTTCCTGTACTTTTGTCTTTCCCATTTTCCACAAGTACACATAGCTTCAATTACTTCCTCAAGTTTGATGAGTTCCACAGCAAAGCCAGTGATTAACTACAAGGGAAATTTTTCCTTCCCTCCTTGACTCCTGCAAAAAAGCAAAGAGGTAACTTAAGCCATCCTACTGAAACACCAAACATCAGTCCTAACTAATTGCATGCACTGGCACACGAGGTGAAAGGAAAAGGCAGTGGCAGGAATGGACCAGCTGAACTGCTGCAGATGAAAGACTTTCTGTGTGGCTGGCCTCTGAGTGCTGTGTGGTGGGAACAAGTTGAGTCATGCTCTGAACACCAGAGCATGACTAAGAGAGTTCAGCCTCCTCTGAAGCTTGGTTTTATTGATGAGCTGACAACATCAGCTCCTGTTGCCAGCCTAGCTCCCCTGAGTTGCTCTGCGTGACTTCCTCTGCACTAGTCCTCTCTGCCCAAAGAGGTAGTCTCATCTGCCTGCAGCCAAGGCCAACTGGAGACACCTGCCATCATGACTCAGTAGCAACTGTCATGAATTTGGCATGACTAAGCGTCAGTGGTAATAGCATTAGAGAACAGAGTAAGGGAAGAGGCCTGCAGGAGTTCTGCCTCACCTTCTCATACAGGATAGCCATAATACGTGAAAAAATACTTGACAACCAGTGTCTTATGTGTACTGGTTCTAATTTGCTTGTTAAACTACTGCTGATTGAGGTCCTATATTTGAGAGACCCTTTCCTGACTGGGAAACAGATTTAGGTAACTTGAGAATTACCATGATATATCTGGATATTTATACCTGGAGTTTTCAAAGGAGGTAGATTTCTAATGATGTACAAAGGGTATTGAGCAGTCTGTGCCCTGAGATTCATAGCAGCTTCCACGTTAGCTAGAGGGAGGAGGTAGACCCTGGCCCCAAAGTGTGACATTCTGTAACTTTTGTACCTCTAAGTCATGGGTGATCCTGCTATGAACCCAGTGGATTCTTCCTTCTGAAAAGCACTAAGATGACTTGACTTACAGAAAACACATCTCCTAAGCGCACTGGAGGAAGCAAGCTTTGGCTTAATTGCTAATGCTGCCATTAAGAAGGTGACCCTTTTTTAGGCAAGGAGTTGGTGTTTTTCCAGTCTGTGTAGGAAAAATGCCACCTGTCTAGTTTGTGCTGATTTACACTGCTCTAGTACTCACCATGTCTTCTGTCTCAACAATCTCCACTGGAGAAGGATAAAAAAATGGAGCATGTTCAGTGAGTAGTTTGGAATAGCAGTGAGAAGAGATCGCAAGACACAGGAACCTAAAAGAGGGCAGCATTTCTTGAATACCTTATTTGCTTGGGTTTGCTTGCTCAATGAGTTGAGAGCTAATGTAAAGTCAGAAAAAGGTGCTGAGGGCAAACAAAGTGCCAGAGGGATGACAACAGGGACTGCAGGCACTCTTCCAGAAAACTTCACAGCTCTGGGGCCTTAACAAGAGGACCCTGGAGTCAGACTAGAATTGTCTACTAACCATGGCAGCTTATCCATCCATACCACTACTGCATGGAAGAGTACTTCTTTGTTCTAGAGGTGAATTATTTCTCAACAGCTCACGTAGCCACTGTCCTTTTTGCCAGCAATGTTGGACAGCAGTTGCTAGAGAAGATAATAGGCTTGTGAGACAGGGCAAGGCTGTCTTTGCTACTCTGTTCCCTTTGACAACAACCTATGCTAGAATGTTACTGTAAATAGGTAACTCAGGAGTAAATAATGACAGTGCTATTCCTAAAGCTCTCTATCCCATGTTCTTCTGTATGGACTTACTAAAATGCTTTAGGTGCATTGGACATTTTCCTTGACCTAATGACCCTCTAGGAACTGTTGCAAGACTTCATGCTTCCCTAAGCTGATGGAGTTTGAAGTTATGGCAAAATGTGGAGAAAAGACTGAGAGAAGACCTTATTCATATCTATAGATACCTGAAGGGTGAATGTAAGGAAGATGGAGCCAAACTGTTTCCAGTTGTGCCAGTGGCAGGACAAGGGATAATGGGCACAAGCTAAAACACAAGAGATTTAATGTAGATATAAGAAAAAACTTTGCTGTGCAGGTGACTAGGCACTAGAACAGGCTGCCCAGAGAGGTTGAGGAGTCTTCTTCTCTGGAGATATTAAAAAAACACCTGGGTTCAGTCCTGTGTCCCTGCTTTAGTGGGTTGTATGGGTTAGATGATCTCCAGAGGTCCCTTCCAACTTCAACAATTCTGTGATTATCTCATCTGTAGCACTCTCTTCAACAGTGCTTTCATTGCTTCCTTGAAACTCCTACACTCCAAGCCCTGGCCTATGACTTTAGAAGTGCATCAGCACATGATGCAGATTTCTTCACAAAAGATTTTATTGCTCCACTATGAGTTGTCTGGAACAGAAAGGAAGTCAGGTGACTATTCACCTCCCCTGAGGCATTGCTTCTTTAAATGCAGTTTCAGCTGAATAGAAAACCCTGAAAACTTGGACAAATTATTCTGCAGTCACTTGCTTTACAGCTGCCACATCCTCCTGCTTCTGCGTGGCAGCATTTCAGCAGTATCTGGAGGGGAAGCATCTGCCTGTCATAGCATTACACCAAGCTTTGGGTTTCTCCCAAGTGGCAGTCATCATATCGCTGTTTGGTGATATTATTAGTGTATTTTCATCTAGCAACTGCCAATGTCAGATTGTTTCACGATGTGTTCAACAGGCATCAACATTTCAAAAAATGCCAGACAAATGTCTTTTTACTTGACCTCTTTAATGCAATGTCATATATCATTTATGTGTTGAACAGCTCTCAAAACATTGATATGTGTGTGCTTACAAAATAGATAACTTTGCACTCCTTTTTTTTCCTCCTTCAAGTGCCATGAGAAATTATTTAAGGAAGTTTTAATGAAATGCATCTGTCACTTATGAAGATAAATAGCCATAGTATGGCTTTCCATTACTGGAAATGGCAGAATTAAATTAGAAAATTACAATCCTCAGCATCTTCCCTGACTTGTTTTTGCATAATGTGTTGGAAAATATGCCCACATAGGCAGAATGCTGCAATACCAATGGAGCATGTCATAAAACAAGGCCTCTTTTTATGGTTGTTTTGTTAGCTTGCACTGGGGAAGTTTCTCCCATGGATGATTTTTGGCCCTGTTTCTAGGCAAGGAGGGCCAATTAGTAAAGGGAACCTAACTAGAGTGGCATTTAGATAAAACTCTCCCTCTTTTCCAGAACCTAACTTCTGGACTTTGGTCTATATTGTTATATGGCTCCCAAGCCAAATAGGAAAAACATGATAGATCATATGATCCGGATTCTATAATTCCTCTAACCCCACCTAATGGGCATCTTCTTTGCCAGTAAATGGAATAAAAATAGTCTTACCATTGACATCCTTGGGGCCATCCTTTGGACACTAGTTATTCTGACTCTTAAAAAAAACCCCAAAAACAAAAAAAAAGGCCATTAAAGGCAATTTTAAATGAATAATGGGATGATGTGAAGTTGTCTTTTTGGGTGGAATAGGTTCTTCTAGTCCCTCATTAGCAAACTGGTCTTTTTGTCCTCAGAAGCAGATTGTTGCCAATTGATTTTCTCTTTTGAAGTGAAGAGGTAGATTCCTTAGAGCCTGGCCCCATTAGCTTGAGCTAGAATGTGATTCACAGCCTTTAGCCCTGCTACTTCTGGAAGCACCGAGGTAGCAATTGAAATAATACAATAGGAAATCCTTTGTGTTTCTCACCTGTGTGCTTCCAGCTAGCAAAACGTGAGTGTCCCTCAGCCTTCATGCCCACTCCATACCAGCAGCATGTTCTCCTACTCTCCTGCTCCATTGACCTCTGACTCACCCAGCACTCTTCCACTTATTATCCTGGTGTTTCTCTCTCTTTCCTTTTTAATGGCATGTGAACGTAAGATTTTTTGTTGCATGGTATTTGCTTCAGCAGAGACGGGAGTGCTTTATCTGCACCTGATACCGTAACTCAAGTTTCTTTCTAGACATGTTTCTAATGAATCCTCATTCCTCAATTCCTGAAAATCTGCTTTAACTACTATGCTTTTATTCAATACTTGTCACCTATGCTATAATGTCCCATACCAGATGGCATGTAGCTGTTATGCTACTGTTCACACTGAACCCAGCACTATATGTGCATGTCAGGAGTGTTCAGCTCACAGAAATGAGGGAGGACTGTGCCTTACATCAGATACTGTAGGTAATCACATGCAGGTGCAAAGGTTGATGTAAAAAAAAAAAGAAGGAAGAATGTTCCCTATATTCTCTTAAAAATATGCTTATTTTTTACAGAAAGACTTTGATGCAATTTTTGTTGTCTCTGTTCATTCCAATCTGCTACATTCTTGAACCATCCCTAAGATCCCTGTGAGAGAAGACATGGGGCAGGAGTAGGGCAATAATAGAAGATACCAATATATTGAACAAATTTGGGGAAATCCCAGAGCTCTTTGAGAACAGGAGCAAGCTGATAAAATACATGGGGCATGAAGATGGGCTTCCTGAGAAATTAGAGCTTTTAAAGCCCCAGCTACTTTCCTTTCGGCTTCATCTTAATTGAACTGCTCAGATAACAGCAACCCTGCCTGAAGTAAAGGCTGGTTATCCTAGCTTTGACCTTCAGTAATCCTCCAGGAGTGCAGATGGGGATGCACACCACTTCGCTTTTTCCCTGACTATATAAAGGAAGAAATACTCAGATGTAAGTACCCAGACTGAACTGTCACAGCATAACACAGCAAACAGCACCAAGGTCACAGTGAAACAGCGTAAGCTGTGGTCAATGTAGTGAGTGCTTGGTCTCCAGCAGGGATCAGTATTCAGCTCTTGTAGGTGGCAACATGTCCCTGTAATGCTCCCAGTTAATGGTAGGATTTAGTTTGAGCATTTACACCCCAAGGTTAGTGTGTCTTGCTGACCCTGATAGGGGATGGTTTACCCTAGCAAGCTTTGAAATTTGATTACCTTTAAGTTTCCTGGCACTGCTCTGATAGTAATGATCACAAAATGAAATTTTTAGAGAAAATTCAGCCTTATTAGTTAACTCTCAACTTTCTCTTCAGAAACTGTATCCTGTGCAGAGAAGTGCTTACTTTTGTTTGTTTGTTTTATCCAAATGTAATGCCTTAAATATTATCAATTTTCACTTTTTCTCTGTCCTTCCATGCAACCTGGTCAGAAGTGGCATAAGAAATTTCTTTTCCATGCTTCCTGACATCTGGACCTGGCTTTTCTGTATTTCTCTGCTTCACTGGGGGAAGATGGGGAGGATGAGGGAGGGGATCCTCAGTTCACCTCACACCCATCATAGGATCATAGGATCATGTTGAGGCCAGAACCACTAACAGATTCTCTGAGCCTGAAAAAGAATCATAGGCCAACAGGAAAGCACATGTATGGGGAGTTACAAGCCCTGCCAGTAAGACTGTTTCAGAAGGGGTATGTGTCAAATGCCTCTATGCCTGTGCACAAAGCATGGGAAAAAAAAAGAGTAGTTACACACCTGCCTGCCTTCAAGGCTATGATATTATTGGCATCTTTGAGATGTAGTGGGATGGCTCCCATGACTGGAGCATAGGGGTGTCTGGGTACAAGCTATTTAGGAAGGACAGGAAAGGCAAAAGAATAGGGAGTGTTGCCCACTACATCAGTGACCATCTGGAGCCCATGGAACTCCACGTGGAGATGGATGAGGAACCGACAGAGACCCTATGGATTAGAATTAAAGGAAAGTTAGGGGCAAGTGGTATCATAGTGGGGTTCTTCCTCAGACCACCCAACCAGGATGACCAAATGGATGAGGCTCTGTTTAAACAGACAAAATCTGCTTCACACTCCATGTCCTCCTGACATCTGCTGGAGGGACAACACAGCAAAGCACCGGAATTCCAAGAAGTTGCTGGAGTGCATTGATGACAACTTTCTCCTCCAAATGGTAGAGGAACCAACAAGAAAGAGAGCTTTGGTAGACCTAGTATTCACCAGCTGTGATGGGCTGGTAAGTGATGTAAAATGTAAGGGAGACGAGGCTGCAGTGACTTTGATACTGTAGACCTCAGGATCCTCAGAGCAATGAGAAAAGTGCAAAGTGAGCTCATGGGACTTGATTTTAAAATGGCAGACTTTGGTTTCTTCAAAGATCTGCTAAGTAGGATAAAATGAAACAAAGCCCTGGATGGGAAGGGAGCCCAGGAAAGCTGGCCCTTTTTCAAGGATCACCTCCTGCAAGCCGAGGACCAGTATGTTCCAATGAAGAGGAAGGTAGGCCTCAAGGCCTTCATGGATGAGTAAGGAACTCCTGGACACACTTAGGGGTAAAAACAAAGCTTATAGAAAATGGAAGCAAGGACAGATGTCCTTGGAATAGAAGAAGTACAGAGATGTAGTCAGAGAAGCAAGGGATCAGGTTAGGAAAGCAAAAGCATAGAGAGAATTTGATCTAGCCAGAGGGGTTAAGGACAAGGCAAAACATTTCTATAGGTATGTCAATGATAAGTGGAAGACCAGGGAAAATACAGACCAGCCCCAGAAGGAAACAGGAGAGCTGGTCACTCAAGATACAGAAAAGGCCAAAGTACTCAGTAACTACTTCACCTCTATCTTCACTGACAAGGACTTTGGTCACACCCTCTATGTTACAGAAGCCAAAGACAGAGAGTGGGAAAGGGAAGATCTCCCTACTGTAGACTAAGAATAGTTTCAAGACTACCTAAAGAACCTGAAGGTGAACAAGTCCATGTGACTGGATGGGATTCTCCCACAGCTCCTGAAAGAGATGGCAGACGAAGTGGCAAAGCCACTGTCCA
>VZRI01007039.1:271773-286809 GCA_013397515.1 Upupa epops | reverse complement strand
CTGGAAGTGTTCAAGGCAAGGCTGGATGGGGTCTTGATTAACCTGGTCTAGTGAAAGTGTCCTGTCTATGCAGGGGGTTTAGAACTAGATGATCTTTAAGGTCCCTTCCAACGCTAGCCATCCTGTGATTCTATGATCAACTTTCCATCTCATTTTAAATCTTATTTAAAATCTTCCCCCTTATTTCTGTCTTCCTGCTCTTATTTATCTCTAAAGATCACTACTGCTTTGTGTAAAACAGTAGAGGGGTAGAGTTTGTATGACACATAGAATTCAAATACTTAATCCTTTAATCTTTACTTACTGAGAAACATCTGTACTGGAGACAGTGGGTTACCAGTGTAAACCATACCTGTAAGACCAAGCTGATCTGCAGACTGAGTGTACTTTCTTGTGGGATACATAAAGAGTAAAGAATTTATTTAGAGCATTCCTAATTATTAATGCTAATATAATCTCTAAAACACATAGGCTTCCTGGGCTACAGGAATACTGTGACAGCATGTGCTGCCCCAGCATGGACCAGGGACATGGGAGCCAGCCAGACCAAAGTGTGAGCCACAAACGGGTTGTAGGATGGAAAGTATCATTCATGTCAGATCCTGACACAGGTGAGGTTAGAGGGAAGGAGAGGCTGTCAGTATTACCCAGAATGGTCAGAAAGGCTAAGATTTTTTTCAGATGAAAAGACAGGATTGAGTTTTGCTTAAGCTTTCTTTAAAACTTGGACTTTAAAGAAGCTTCAGAACAATGGTACTGACCTAGAGAATGAGCCCAGCTACCTTACAAAAATTCTGGCAGGTAATGAAAGGAAGATGCTGTGGGAAAACTGTCCCTAAGGTATGAATGTGGGCTATGTATTTACAGCTGATCTTGTAGGGGAAATGCACGGTTGACTAGTAATGATACAGTATGATTACTGCCTTGACAAAAGCCTGCCAGTTCCCATGTCTCATCATACTGAAAGCCCTGAGGATTTTGATTCAGTTTTTGATGCAAGCGATAGGAACAGCACCGAACATCATGACATGTTGTTCTTTGGCCATAAGACAAAAAGGAGAAAATGAATGCTAAGAGGCATTGTTGTAGCAGCAGTAACTACACTTCATCACCCTTCATGTGTCAAAGTGTGGAGACTCATAGTTCATCCAAATATGAAAGTCCTGTGCCCTGGTGTGTCATCCTGTGTCCTGTGAAACAGTTGCTTGGCCTTTCTCCACCACGTTTTGCCCAGTACAGAACACTTGTCACACTGTCATAGAGTTCAGACTGTGGTCAAAGCCCTTCAGTTGCAGGCATCATCTAAGACAGAAAAGAAGCAAAAGATTGACTTTGTCAATTACATTTTGAATGCAATAATATTTAAAATATGCTAGATTAAATTCCTAGGTGCCCTGAAGTGGTAGAAAATTCTGTGTCCTCTAGCAAAAAGCCAAACTATGAAGAAATTGTCTATGGATGTCATATCTTACAGTCAGTGAACAATGACACAAACCCACCTGGAAGACTTTTATGTGTGGAGGAATATCTGTGCATCTACTGACTTGTTTCCTCTGTGGTTAATTCCTAATACATCAGGGCAGAGGAAAAAAATCCAAGAACAAAATCCAAGAGGCAAAATAAGGTATGAAGTGGAAAAAGATTCTTGCCATCCCTGACAGGTAATCAGTAAAAGTTCAGAGCATATAATAAATTTTATGTAAAACTATAGTGTAAGCAACACCTTCAACAAATAGTTGATGAAGGGTTTTTTTCAAACCCACTTAGTTATTCAAGAACTCATATCACAGGTTTAAATTGAAGTTCTTTGCCCATCACTAGACAATTTGAAAGGCTATTCCAGAATGTCATTCTTTTGATGGTTGGAAACCTTTTCCCAGTTTCTTGTATAAATTTATTCATGACCAATTTATATCCATTTGATCTTGTTCCAGCATTATCCTTTAGGTTAAAGAATTCTTCTTTCTTCCTGGTATTTACTCCTTGATGTACCCATAAAGAATCATTATCTCTTGTCTCTCCCCTGGTTTTGCTAGGCCAAACAAGCCAAGCTCTTTTCATCTCCTTTTGTGAGATAGATCTTCTGTTCCTGAACTCTTAGAAACCCTTCTTCGCACTCCTTCTAATTTCATTTTGTCTTTTTTGAATGATGGTAACAGGAACTGGGGTAACGGAATGAGGCCTTACCTACACTGCATATGGTATTTTCCCATCTCCATTGACTAAGCCTGACCTGAGGCAACCTAGAACCAGACTGCATTTTTACCCTTGTATCACACCAACTCCTAGGCAGCACTGGGATAGAAGCTAATGTTTTCCACAATGGTGACACGTTAGTTCTGTGTGATTGGCTTGGATGTCAAAGGATATATGTATTAGGAAGATGGAAGTTACACTTTCTTCTGTGGCAGGTTTATCTCTGTCATGTAGTTGGTAACAGAAATATTCTAGGGAAAATTTACCGAGTGGAAATTTCCATTCTCCCTTCACAACACACTTCTAAATTGGAAGCCTAACTCCTAGGAGGACCTAGTAAGCAAACAGAAAGAGACAAGGCTATTTTGGACTTTGTTTCACTGAAATGTGGGATTTTCTGACTTGTTTTAAAATAATTTTAAAAAAAGATGGAAAACAAAGCCTTACCAGTCTGAAGTCAATGTAAATGAGTCTTGGAAGCCCTAATCTCCCAGGGACTTGTCTCAGCTTCAGGAGGGGCTGAGCTTGCTCTACATCTCCCTGAGTTAGGACCTGAGGAAAGGTAAACAATCTTTCCAGCCAAGGGCAATGTCTTCATGGGCTCGTTTGTGCCAAGTTCAGAACACAACAGAAACTTAAATTACTTTTAAACAAGCAAATCCATAAGAAAATTGTGTCATCAGTTCTTCAGGAGAGTAAAAACCAATTAGGTAGGGAAGCAGATTTCTATCAGGGGTATTTTTTGGGTTTTTTTCATTTTATTTTAAAGATTATAAAGCAATCAGGGAAGGAAAAATCCTATGTTTTTTTGATTTCTTTCATGGACGCCCTTCCAAATACTTAAGAAAGTCAAGCCAAATGCTGAATGAGGTGGTTAAGAAATGTTGAAGAAATTGCTAGCACACCTAATAAACTGTGTGAACATCGTGCATGGCCAGAGTCTGCACTGACTTGTGAAAAAACTTCTTCTCATTGGTTGTACTAAGCTTCAATGTAGATAATGATGACACAGGATTTGATCCCTCCTTTATACTCAACATTTCCTTCTGTACTCAGCACTGGTGAGGTCTCACCTCGAGTACTGGGGGCAGTTCTGTGCCCTCACTTCAAGAAAGATATTGAAGTACTGGAGCAGGTCCAGAGGAGAGCAACAAGCCTGGGGAAGGGACTAGAGGGAAAGTCTGATGAGGACAGGCCAAAGAGGCTGAAGTTGTTTAGCCTGGAGAAGAGAAGACTCAGGGGGACCTTATCCCTCTTTACAGCTACCTGAAGGGAGGTTGTAGTCAGGTGAGGGTCAGGCTCTTCTCCCAGGCAACTTTTCTCCCAGTGACAGTACAAGAGTGCATAGCCTGAAGCTGTGTCAGGGGAGGTTTACTTTGGATGTTAGGAAGCACTTCCTCACAGAAAAAGTGGTTAGACATTGGAATAGACTACTCAGGGGAGTAGTAGAGTTGACATCTCTAGAGGTGTTTAAGAAAAGACTGGACATGGCACTTAGCGCTATGGTCCAGCTGATGCGGTGATGTCAGGTCATAAGCTGGGCTTGATCTCAGAGGTCTTTTCCAGCCTCAATAATTCTGTGGTTCTGTGATTTGGAAAAGTGAGTACAGATCTCATTCTTTGTGAGGTTGTAACAGGAGAGCAACTGTTCCAACTGTTGTGCCAGTTCAGGATTGGACACTTTTCTGTTTGAATATTGTACTTGTTGAAAAAAGCATATACAGGTTAGTAAAAATTTGATTAGGAACCGATGCTGATATTAAATTAAGTCTGTTAATTAATATCTGAAATTAAATTATGTCTGTTAACAACAGACATTTCTGAGGGAAGGCTAACATTGTTTCTTTTCTGTTTCCCAAAGGGAAATGCTTCATTAAAACATTTATACTGAAATTGTGCAATAGAAGGACAAACAAAACCAACATAAACCCAACATGGTATTTTATTTGATTGAAAATTGGATTGATGGCAGGAAATGAAGGAGGGAGGAAAGAAAGTATTTCATGCTGGAAAACTTTTCTTGGTTTGCCTGTTTGTTTCAGGTCTACAGAAATCAAACCACTTTTTGACAGCTAGTGCCTTTGCCCCTCAGTGCTGCCAATAAGCCTCACTCAGAAGACCTGCATAACAGTCTACTGCCATCATATTTGCTTACCCCAAAAACTGATATCTAAGGTTTTGGGGAGGAACCACAACTTTCTTTTCAATAGATCTTGAAGCATTTTTCTTACATCTTGTTTCATCACTCTTGAATCCTATTAAGCCTTTCAGTGCACATAAAGCAGCAGGCACAAAGTATTAACCTGCAATAGACAAATTCATGAAGGAAACCCCAAAACTCCATCCTTTCCAATACCTTTCCTTGCTGTCTCAGAGGACTCAGTGCAACTGAGAACCACACCCAGTGTCTCTCCCCATGTTGGTTTTGCACAATCTCTCACACTTTTGGAAAGTTTGATACAAATTGGTACTTAGAACAGTCTCTCAGCTATGTACCATGTATGCAAGAGTGATCACAGCCAATTTTCAAGACAGACAATTAAGATTCAGTAAGATTAAACAACCAACCCATTGTTACTTAACATTTCATTTTTGAAGTGTACATTATTTATGGGAAGCTCTTGTCTTGCTCTCATCTGGCCATGCTGTTTCTATTACAATATCGGGAATAGACAGTCAACAAACCTTTCCATCAGAAATCTGTAATCCCTTGCTGATGGCTTGCTTGGCAGGCACTGTGGATACTCTGGGACATCATCCAAGAAGAACCTGAAGAAATTAATTGTCTCCTAGCATATTTTGAAATATAGGTCATCCTTTCATGGCTGTGCTAAAGCAAAAGCAATCTTAATTGTCTAGGAAAGCCAGTGAAACCTAGAAAAGGTTTCCAGGCTCTCCCACTGAGGACATTCCAGGACATAATAGCATTCTGACTGCCCTGGAGGTAGCTTTAACTTTAAAAAAATAAAAAGACAAATGAACAAGGAAACCAACTATTCTAAAGTCAGGAATCATTTTTGCTACTGTGTCTTTCAATCTTTTTCTTTCTAGCTGTCTGAAGACAGAGTATGAAGCTAGTTTTTAAAGCTGGAAACTGAAGTAGAAATGTTAAGTGACTCAATCAGATGAAATGTAACACAGAGTTCAGAAACTCCTGACTCCCACTTCAACAGTCAAATCACCAACTAGCCCCCTGTGAAATGATTAAATCATATGGGGATGATGCAGACAGCTCCCTTGGGCTGCTATTGATGTGGTTCTGATGCAACTTGCTCTTTAGCCTGTTAATGAGACTATGAATGCTTCTGGCCCTGTCATCCTACCTTTGCAGGAGAAGCAAAGTCACCCTGTTGGGAAGCAATACTCCTCTGCTAAGTTCTACAGAGTTGGTTGGCAATAGCCCAGAAATATTATCTAGTAGTGGCTTTTCCACCTAGGTCAGTCACATCTGTGAACATGAGTGTACCTGTGTTTGCCTTATTTGCAGAATGTTTTGTAGGGAATTTGCTTCCTAGAACACATTCCTCATCACATTGGTGAAACAGCAAGTTAATTTTTAACCACCCCTCTCTGGGAGATTTAGTAAGCCTTTATCTCCTTGATGCATATTTGCAGTACCAGTGTCAGAAAAGATGATCATCAGCACTTATTTCCTGGATGACTTCAGAAATATCAAGACAAACTGCACTTATTTAAGGGTACATTTCTCAGCTCTCAGACTTTCCTGCTGTCTTAACATGAGCAGCCATTTAACCACTCTATAAGCTTTCAGTATTTTTCCTAACTTAGTGTAAGCAAATATTGATCGTGACTAAGTTAGTAATTGAATTCATTCATGATAATAGATGGTCCATTGGCTGCACCCATTAAAGCTTCTTTAAGAGCAAGAAACAACTTTAATTGCCTGAAGAGACAGGGGATGATATTGCAGCAAATTGGAACCTATTAATAACACTAAATTCAAGGTTTACCCTAGCTTGTTTATGCTTGTTAAGATTAACGTTTCACATGGAATAGGAAAATTACTAAAAGAGGCATTCCAGACAGAATACCAGCCTAATTATGCAACTTCTATAAGATATTGTCTTTAATCACTAAAAATGTCTTCATATGAGCTATAGAATTTTCTTGAAGAGACCCTGTCCTCAAATGTGTTTTTCTGTGTTACTGGTAAAGTTTGAAAATTTGAAGTTTGTTTTATGCCCTATCATTTTATTTGCTGTAGGAACAGAGGGCCAGAGGAACCACCAAATTCCTGTAACTTGGCACAGAGCACATACAGTTTATGAACTTCTAGTGTCTGTGCTAACTTGAAAACCAGCCACAATTACAAACTGCATGTCTCCGTGAACAATTGAGGAGCTTTTATAATCCAACACCTTCAAGATACCAACTGTGTGGTCTTTCTTCAGACCTCACCATCACAGTGCTTCAAGGAAGGGACATGTTGAATTTCCCTAGCTTGGGGCTCTGTGACCTTGGTAGCACCACTTCTCTTTTGTATCCTCAAGCACCTGGGAAATGGAACCAAATTAGGATGGTGGGAACTCATAACTGTGTTGCACCAAGAGAAACAGTGAAACAGATCTCTTGTTTCTTCAACCTATTATCTGCACTGAATATTATCTGACACCAACTGCTTCATTAAAATTGGCAGGCATATGAAAAAGACTCTTGAGAACAGTTTCCACTGCATTCTGCAATATAAAGAACTTTGATTTTTTCTGGATTTACAACAAAATGAAATATTTTGTTTATTATGAGGTCATTCAATTTTTTTTTAATTAAAAAAACTCTCCTGTGGTTGGTAGCATGTCTAAAGCTGACATCAGCAACATCTGCAAGCACACAGTAACACCTCACAGATGCTGAGCAACAATCTCACTGAAGCTAATGGGAAAGCCATTTGTTCATTGTGTAAGAAAATTAGGCCCACAGCCAACACTTTCCTACTTAAAGTTAAGCACTGCAGTTGCATCACAAACATGTTCCAAATGTGCCTGCAACTGCACTGCATTTTTCAAGTATGACAAGAAGTCTTCTTCAGTTGAGTATTACTGGTCTTTTATCCAACCTAAAAAATTTAGAGCAAAGGCAAATGGTTATGATAGATTTGTCACACGCAGAGATGGTCTCAGGAATTCCTGACATTATCCCCTGCCAACCCCAACAGCTTAGGGAGACCTCAAGGCCATCCACTCTTGGGCAGTCATTGAGTTTTGGGGAAGTATTACTTTAGGAAATTAATGAGGAAAAGCAACACCGAAGTACAGTGGGTTCATCTTCATTAAGCAGTTTGCTGACTCTGCAGTCAACCCTAAATATCTGTTTATTGGTGGTCTGAGAAGTCCACTCCCTAAAGTCTTTTGCATATGCACTTACTGTTCATTATTTCTCTCCCTATGCTTGACTCAGCATTAAATTAGCCTCACAGACAGAAGGTGAAAAGCTGGCTATTTTTTCCTTTGAAATGGAAAAAATCGTTCTTCTCTGATAACACAACAAACGTTAAACAAAATGATCAGGTGTATACACGTGCCTTAATTTAAGGTCACAGTACCCCTCTCAGAAAACATCTTTTTCACTCAATTTGCAGTAAAATAAGCTGTGACCTATGATCCTAACATAATAATCTGAAGAGCTTCAGTGAACTTGTTCCATTTCCAGAGAGTGAGATTTATGAGTGTTACCATCTGGAAATGGTTTCAGAAGCTACTGACATGCCACACCTAGAAAGCAGACCTGAAATATTTTATTCACAGCAATTTAAGGGGACATATGTCCTATATGAGGTTGCCTGGACGGTGCTCTACAACTCCACAAGCACAGATGTGGTTGTATATGAAATGCATTTCAGTGTGGCTTGGCCTCAGATTGTGATGTTCAAATTGTAGAAAAGTCCCAGACAGGTCATTCAAAAGGACCATCTCAGTGTTAGCCTTGGAAGCCATAGAGCACAGTGACCTGGACAAAACTCAGAAGAATTTTGGGGACATGAAGTCTGGACAGGAAAGAGGAAGGCGGTATGTCCTCCTTAAGAGGTAAAGTAATTGAGGGAGATGGAATATAGCTACACAAGGGAGACAGGTTCTGTCAGGAAAAGCCATGACCTCAAGAGGATTCCTGTGCACATCAAAAGCCTGAGAACCTATGACAGCAGTAAGAAAGTGGAGGCAGACAAAGGAACACAATATTTAATTATTTCCTTTGCATACATCAGCGCTTAAAGTAAGAAGTGATTGTGCTTCAGAATCTTTGCATAAGCATGTCTGAATGTTTTAGCCATATGTTTAACTCAAACTCTGAAGAAGTGAATTGTAAGTGCAGAACACTTACAGGGAAAGTCCTTTAAGCTATAAGGCTATTAGCACTAGACCTGAGGACTCATACAAACTGAGCTGCAGGTTGCTCTTCTGCAGTGTTCAGAGACAGGGAACCTGTGTCCAGAACTGTATTGATTCTTCAGTGTGTACAGGTATATATATCTGTGGGAAAACAAGACCCGAGTAGGAGCTGCCTAAAGAGTAGCTGGACAGCAAGAGCTTTTACAAATGTGAAAGCGAACCACACCAACAGATATTCAGTGAGGCCTTGTTTCTAGGAATTGTGGTTTCTATCAGTAAGCACAGAATCAGGCTTTACTGGGTACAACACATTATGCTGAAACATTTTTGATTTCCCAGTATAGCTCTTTCTGAATTAATGCAGTCAACCAAGTCCTCTTAGAGAAACTGCTTCCCAGAGTTTGTCTACAAGGTCCTTTGGCATGTGTGAAACAGGGGCGTAGGTAGCTTGGCTGCTTTTGTAATTTCAACCCTCACTTCAAATGCCATAAAATTGGCCTTTTCCCTCTTGTAAGCACAATTCACTTGAGGGCACTGAAGCAAGGCAGGTTGGTATTTGTGCCTGTATATTGCTTATTCAGGTGATCAGGGAAAAAAAATCACACTTCATTGATGATGTGTTTGATCGTGCTTGGTATGAAAATTACAACATGGACTGCACAAATGTGATGCTTACCAGCTTCCGCCCTGTTCTGTTCTTACCCATGAGCATAACCTCTCTTACGCACCCCAGCATCCAAAGACATGTAAACTTTGTTGTAGATTTAGAAGCAGACCCCTGCATTTATTTATGCAAGCTGAGGCAAGTAGAATTACAGAAAAGGTAATGCTGACAGATGTCTCCAGGCTATTTTACTTTGCAATAAAAGTCAGATGAGACCAGATATGTCTTTTTTGGAAATGAGAATGGTGTTTTCTGCTATAGTAAACACCGCAATTCATCTTGCACATATTTTTGTCCCCAAACCTGCCTTATAAGGTGGGTTTTCCGATTTTATAGCCTGACATATTTTCACCATTGATTTGTTTGTTTTTCTTAATGGACAAAACTGTTGTAGTGATGCACCTTCGTGCTGGGCGATATTAACAATCAGTGCTTTGTGGCTGACACTTGAAAGTGTGGGCATTAAGTGATGGATTAAACTTGTCATTCAAAAGCTCCATCTTGCTTTTATCAGTGACATACTCTGTCCTTGATAAAAATTCTTACCAAATAATAAAAAATGTTTAGAGTATTCAATAAGAAAAGAGAGATTTATCTGGATGGGAGTGAGAAAATACTTCACACAAAGTGTTGACTCATCTATTTTTATTTTCCATGTGTAATTCCAAGAGTGTGTAGCATGCTGTGACTAGGGGATACCCAATGAAAAAGAAGCAGCTTGGCTGGGATTGAGCACCAAATTTGCAATCAGGCTCTTAATTAGAACACAAACGCTGTCAAATAGTAACATTATCACCTATAATTGGTTCAACAGAAAGAAACACTAATTGTGACATTGGCAGCCAGCGGCTTTCAGGCAGGATCTCAGTTAAAATGCAAACACACTAATTGACGTGATGAGGAAGATGAAAAAGAGAAGGTAATAAAAGAGGCTATTATGCTTTATCTTGGCAAATGGAAGGCTACTTTAGAAACACTCAATAGCCAAAGAAAGAGCAGGTATCTTAAGCAAAGCAGTAAATGAAATCGTAAGCATTGTTGATTCACTGCCTTTGTCTCAGTGAGCCAGAGTGATTACAAAGTGATGAGCAAGAGCCAGAATCTACTTTCTGCCTCATTAGTGTAAATTCAAAGTAGCTTCATTGAAGTCACTACAGTTGAGATTTACAGGCTTTCCGAACTGGCCCCTCAATTACAAACTCTGGATCAAAGTCTCGCTGTTCCTGAGACTCGGAGCAGCAAGGCAGAGAGAAAGGAAATCAACCAGTGCCTTTCATAAATTGCAGGCAAATCCATCAGTAATTGTTCTGCATAACCCTAGTGAGGGAAGATTTACTGAAGTAAAGGTTGGGCTGTCAACAGGATCACACTGGTCTAACATGCCTGTCAGACAGTTCAGCAGGCTAAAGAAGCAAAGAGTCTCTCCTCCTCTACCTTCCCAAACAATATGCATATTGCTAAATCTCATTGCGAGTCCCCTCTGTAACCTTCCTGCCAAGATACAGAAAATTTTATGTGAGACTTTCCTGCATCCTCAGTTGTCTCTTTGAAATATTTATTGCATACAGACACTGCATACAGGCTCTGGGGCCTTGCCATTGCACCTTATATCTAACATATCCCCATGGTACAACTGATGACTTGTATTGTAAACTTGGTGAGAGGAGGAAAACATAAATGGCATCCCACTCAGTTCTGTATGGTATCAGGAGTGCTTATGCTCTGTAATCACTATTTCGTCCAAAAATCTAGCTGAAAAACTACTGATCTTACTTGTTACTGTTCTTCCTTGTTAATGGTTTGGCTTAATTCCTTAGCAGTATTTCTCTCCTTCTGCTTTGCCTGTCCAAATTGTGATCACCACATTTGGCTGTGGTGAAGGCTTCCCAAGGCAGTGTTGCCGAAGAAGCTGACACTGTTTACATTTGCAGCTAAGTACAAACAGAAATATTAAAACAAAATTACTTCTGGTGCTTGGTCAGTCTATTATATAGCCGTCTTCCACTCACAGCACTCCAAGTTTTGAGTAGTCCTCTGATTGACTTTGAAGCTGCATGATATTGCTCAGCTCTGTTGCCTGAGCAATATTTCCCTAGAAGTTTTGGCAAAAATTTGCTGAAATGTGGATATGTGAAATGTACTGTTTTTTCCCCAGCATCTCACACACCTACAATTGGAGCCCCAACAGGTAGTTCAGTTTTTCTAGCACAATTTTTTAAATGTTTGAGGTTTGTGAGTCTTTTATGGACAGAATGTGCCTTGCAGGGGTGTCACACACTGAGTCCCTTTTCTGGCTTGTTCTCTTTCACTCCTTTGCTGGTGCTGAAATGCAGACCTACCAATGTGACTTTTCCCCTTCACTGTAAAGGTTATACTGTATTTAATCCCCACCTCCCTCATCCTTTGAGACTTCCTTGGTTTTCCTCCACTTTTCAAAATTAATTGCCAATGACAGAGTCAATTCATTAGCTAAATTAAAAACCTGGGAAGCATATTGTCCAGATCTGCTGATCCCAACCTATCACCGAGTTGAACAAAGTATTTCCTTACCTAGGCTTCATTAGTGGCTATATTGGCCAGGCTTCTATTCCTTCCCAAACGTCCATACCACTCTTCCTATTAAAGACCAATTATAAAAGGAGATAAAAAGGCAGGCCAGCAACTCAGTGACTAGAGATCCCACATTGATTTCTTTGCCTCTCTTCATTCATTAATGGGTCCATTTTCACTTTTTCTCTTTCGATGTATTAACATCTGTTCCCATTTCATTTAAAGCCTATTAATATAGACACCCCTTCCGTCCATTTTTAAACTCTAACTTTCTTGCCTTTTGTGGGAATGAACAAAGTAATGCAGTGGGAAAAGGACACATCTACATACTCCGATGCAGTAACCGTCTGTTACCTGCCAAGAGTTTCAGAGCCCTACCTTTTTTTTTTTCCCTCAGGCTTATGTAGAGCCATGAGCGCTCTAGGAAAGCAGGGCTGCATCACCATCCAAATGCAGGCAAACACCACCCTCCCTTTGTCTTGTCCCCTGGCATCCCGGGGTTATTTGCCATCTTGCCCCCAAGGAAATGTTTCCTCAAAAAGTGTCACAACACCCACACTGGAACACTGATCAGAAACAAATTCCCTTAATCAGAGGTCAGGCACATCACATAACCTTCTGCTCAACAAATATTTTGCTAAATGTAATAGAAAAGGCAGAGGCTGAAAAGATAAAGCAGTGGAATACTGAAATAGTGTCAGCACCCAGAAATAGGGATGGGAAGTTTGGGAGAAGGCTGCAATGTGCCACCAGACATTGTTGACCTTGTTCTGAAGAGAGATCGCAGACTGTTAGGGATTGGAAGGGAACTTGAAAGATCACCTAGACCAATTCCCTCACCAGAGCAGGATAACTTAGGTCAAGTCACACAGGAACATGCCCAGGTAGGTTTTAAACATCTCTAGAAGAGATTCTACTCATGCCAGCCGATCTGTCATTTAAGCCAACTATGACTTCCCAGCTAAGTTGAAGATCAGTGAGATGCCTGAAGAATAAATTTGAGAAGACATGATCTATCTTAGCAAGATGCTGAGCATAATAGAATCAATTAAATTGTTCTGTTCCTAGTACAAATCTGAACTGTGTCCTGGATTTACCAATGTAAAGTCAATGGAAGACCTACCAATCACCTAAACGAGCCCATTAGGCTCAGATTGGTGGCAATTCTAGGAAAATAACTGAGAACTGAAAACTGTAGTCCCACAGCAGATACTTCATTTGATGGAGATCTGACCTGTGCAAAAAGGAAAACAGCCCATTTGTAGAGACTTTTAGGATATTGCCCATGTCCAGCATACCATTTTCTGCAAGAATTGTCATTCCTCTCACCTGCATTTGATACTCAGGTGGAGCAAGACAATAGTCCCAAACAGTGTGGTGAAGAGAGCAGGGCTGAGGACAGTTCCCAATCTATGACTGCAAATGCTTTATGACTATCCACTAGAGTAAAAGAAAAAGCTGAATGAAAAGACCAGTGGCCCGTGATTAATTCAGCTCATTGAATGTTTTTTTCAGTAAGGAATCTGAGCTCAAAAAAGTAGAAGCACACAAATCAATTAAAAATATTCTGTGTTGGATTCTATGTTACAGGTCACTTGTATGGATTTCAGTATGTTTCCACTTATCTTCCGTTCTTACAAGAGGAGGAACCAAGCTCTAAGTATTACTTAATCTTGAAGGTGAAGGACTGTGGTTCATATAGTGAGCAATTAATCTAATGGGCTGTGAGATAAGAAGGGATAATGAAGATACATCCAAAGCCCATTTGCATCCTTTGCAGCAATGTCTCCATCTTTGAATCATAGAATTGTTTATGTTGGAAAAGACTTTCAAGGTCAAGTCCAATCATTAACGCAACTGTCCCAAGCCCACCACTAAACCCTGTCTCTAAGCTCCATAGCTACACAACTTTTAAAACACGTCCAGGGAGAGTGATTCAACCACCAGCCTGGGCAGACTGTTCCATCATCTGATGACCTGTTCAATAAAGAAGTTTTTCCAAATGCCTAACTTATCCTTCACCTGGCACTACCTGAGGTCATTTCTCATTGTCCTATCACTCATTACTTGTGAGAAGAGACCTTGGATGGATTTGAACTGGCACACCTGCATGAGACACAAAAATGGCGCTTTTTTTGAGGATGCAGTATCTTATCTAACTTATCCTTCGGTGATTGCCCTGAAGTTCCTTCCTGAGCTCTCCTCTGTAGAATAGATCCTGGTCTCTTTTCTAGCATTGCACCTGCAATTACCCTCTTTGGCATTACAATTATGGAGGCCTTACACTGCAGTTCTGCTCCACAATATCTGTATATTAACATTCGTTTGATATAAGTAGAAGAATAATTGCCTGACAGAATAATTGCACTAATGATTATATAGTTAAAGTAGACCTGGATTATAAAAATATACATGTATTAAGTATCAAACTAAAGAGATAATAATAAGTCATTAATTCATATAGGCAACTTCCAGAAATATGAATGAGTTATGATTAGCCATCCTAAGGCATAGCACTAATGTAATTATAGTAATTATGTTGTATTTGTTAAAGGTAAAAAGAGGGAAATTGTTGCATGAACCTTTCTTAAGGCTGTTGTTTTCATTCTGAGACAGAAGAATTTTGTTCATGTTTTTAGAATGATTTATGCTCTGAGATTTCTTTCCCCTCTACTCCTCACCTATTTGTCATTTCCCTAAAGAGGACAGACATCCAGGGTTGCTTTGGGGACATCAACCTGTAAGGAGGTCATGAAGGTAGGCAGAAAGAAAAGGGGAGAAGGGAAGAAAGGGAAGATTGAGAAGGACGGGAGGAAAGGAAGGATGGTAAGGAAGGGAAGCAAGAGGGGAGGAAAGGACGGGAGAAAAACGAGAATCTCTGTCCTTCATCGCTTGCACTGAGACACAGAGCGAGAGGAGGGAGGGAACGGGACCCCCGAGTCCTCACTTTACGCGGGCGGCGGCTTCCGCAGCCCTGGGTCCGGAGACCCTCGGGGCCGCGGCCGAGCCCGGGGCCGCCCCAGGGGAGCCGTCGGGACATTTTTTTCTCAATGAACGGTCCCCCCGCAGCCCGCGCCCGAGCTCCGCCCGCCCCGCCCCCGGCTCATTTGCATAACGATGGCTGCGTGGGCCCCCATTGGCTGCTGGCTGACGGGCTCGCGCGTGACGTCAGCGCTCGCTGGGTAATGCCCGCGTTGTGGCGGGTAGTTGGAGCCGGCAAAGCGCGCGCAGCAGCGGTCCCGCGCGCACCGTCCCCATCACGGCCCCGCCACGGCCCCGCGT
>VZRI01007039.1:209942-271624 GCA_013397515.1 Upupa epops | reverse complement strand
CGCGGGGGGGTAACACGGGCCCCGCCACCCGGGGTCCCCCCCAATCCCTCCGGGCTCCCCGCGCCCGGGCGGCGGCTGCGGCGCGCCAAGCAGCTGGTGCTGGAGCTGAGCGAGGGCAGCGTGCGGGACGGCTGCGCCGGCGAGGAGCCGCAGCTGGAGTTCAACCTCACCGAGCTCTTCTCCTGGTGGCTCCGTGCCGGCGACGGGCGGCTGCGAGTGCGGCTGATGCCCGAGCGCCGCGGCTCCCTCCCGGGCAGCGAGCGAGGGCTCTCGGCTGCCATCCGCGCTGCCCGGCCTCGCCTGCTCTTCCACATCTCGGCGGCAGGTGAGCCGTGCGTTGCATGCCGCGCCCCGCACCGGACAGCGACCCGCACCGGACAGCGACCCGCGCCCGTTCCCGATCGGTTCCCAAGGAGCCCCACCCCGGCGCGGAGTCGCTGCTGCGCGGGGTGTCGGCTCCACCGCGACAAATGTCCAGCCCCTCCGCGCAGTCCCGGTCTCCGCGATCCCGGCGGGTCCGGACAGCGCAGCTCCCCCGAGCAGCCGCGGCTCGTCCTTCATCGATGCGAAGCGTACGAGGGACTTTGGTGGTGTCAGAACCGCTTTGAAAACGCTGAGGGGTTTTGATGGGATTCATTTGTGCTGAACAGCCGCAAGCGAGACCCAAGGGTTAAAGTGTCATTAGTGTAAGGACAGCAAGGTCAGGTTTTCTGAAACTTAAAAAATACTGTCTTATAAAGAGCTCCCCACAAAGTGCTGCAAGTGATTCCCAAGGTTCTGAACAGGCAGAGAACAGCAGAAACATTTCCAAAGCTGGGGCCGACCACCAAATTTGTACACTAATGCTACGGGATTTTGTCGGCACTGTTGCTCTCCTTTAAGCATGTATGGCATGTGGTAGAAACGCGGAACTCCGAGGGAAACCTGCATCTGAAAGCGAGTTAATTTCTATCCCTTGTGAAACTGCGGAGGATCCTTAGAGAGCTACACTGTATCAGCTACAGTCAGACAAGAAGTTTTGTGTCTGAGGAGGCTCGTGTAGCACTGCTATGTGACGAGAGAACCTGGCTTAAAATTTTGGGTACTCCGTGATTTGCATTTGGAGTGTGGGACAGCGCAAACTGAGTCTCTGTTTTGGGCCACTGATGGAGAGATTTCTGTTCTGTGTGTGCATTGCAGCTGTATGACAAGCTTCTATTTAGGCTCTCCCAATGAAAGAATAAAATACCTAGAGGACTACAGGGCCAAATAATTTGTCACAGTGAGCTATGTTAGGTGGCTTTTATGAAGCTGTGTAGAAGTCAATGGTGCGTCTCTGGGCAGCCTCCTACTTAATGGACCACAGAATATAACAAAGTAAATTTGTAAGAATTGAGAAAAGTCATTACCGAGCTCTGAATACAAAGTTGGAGCAACTGATTTGTGATGCTCATTTGAAAAGCCGGGCCACCAATTTGACTAACTATGACTGAACTCATCTAATTCCTTGCTGCCTGGAATGAAAACCAGAGCAAGCTGGTGTGAGTCAGTCTTATGCTTGTGGCTGAAGTGAGATACCTGACTTGCTGTTCTGTTCCCGTGTCAGTTCTGGCAGGGAAAACGCAGAGGTTTTGTCTACCACAAGGTGGCTAGGTGAGGCCAACATGCCTACCTTCCAGCAGGTCTTGCCTGGTTACCTTGCAGTAAAGAAAGAATAACTAACAACAATTGAAAACATCACATACCATTGTCTTCCCCCCCACCCCCGCCCCCCAGTGTTTGGTGGGAATTTATTGTGAGTTGGAGATGCTTTGCTTTACAGATCTTACGCTTTGTGGGTGAAGATACAGCCCTAGCTTTTAGTGCCATCTTGCCTCTTGTGCTGACAGCAGTAGGGGACCTGTAGGGCTCCATTTGTCTGCTTTGAGGATGAAGGTATTCTAAAACTGGGAGCAGGAACATGTGTTCTGATGTTCTGAATACAAGGCAGGTGGAGCTTTGACCAAAGCCAGTAAAACTCACAGGCTCTGGATGTTGTATGTCTCACTGTTGAGAAGAAATGCCTCTTTTCCAGATAAGTAAGTACTAGTTAGCTGTTCTCCTGTAATCCTGTTGGAAAAAAGGGTCTGCTATTCTTACTGCAACACAGCATGGCGAAGTCATTCACAGGGGATGCAGTAAAGGAGGAACAGCAGAGAGCAGTAACATGGACCTTACTTACCAATATAACAGTAATAACTTGTCCTAACAGCTGTTCATAATCTGTAAAAATCCTGGTTTCTTGAACTCTACACCAAGGTTTCTAACATGTGTAGGTTATATCACTATAAACCTGCCTCTCTGCTATTCCATCAATGGCACCTTAGTCTAGTTATAAGGTTACATGACTTTGCATTGGGTTTGTAACATGAATTTGTTTAGAAACATTAAAAGTCCATACTTTCTACTTTGCCAAGGTGCCGCCTGTGTCAATGCCTTGTGTCACCGCCCTGCTCAGTTTTGTGCTGTGTAGCCCTGTTGACAGCAGGATGTGCTGACACAGTGGCAATAGCATGAACAGCATCCACCAGCCCCTCAAGTGTGCAGATTCCAGCAGTTACCACCACCATCACAGATAATGCCTCTCCCGGGGCAACTGAGCCTTTCCTTCATTGGTTAAGATAACTGGAAATGGATTTCAAACAATGCAGTCCTCCATCAACAATGTAAAACTGCTTTGCTTATGTTGACAGACTTTTTTTCTTGCTCTTTTCCTTCTTCCCCTCTCCTCTGTTGGGGATGCCCAGCATTGCAGTACTTCCCAGGAAAAGATGTAATTACCTTGCTAAATTATTTTCCCCAAATCCTCTGTGTGAAGGCAGAATAAATTATATTTTAGGATGAGAAAAAGTTGCAAGGGGATGGATTCCCATTGACCTTAAGGGTGACAGCAGAGTCTTGTAAATAATTCTTTATTCTCTTTAACAATTACACTCTCTGGTATTGGCTCAAAGGAGTGAACCTTTTCCCTTTTTAACAGCATGTTTGCATGAAGCGTAAAGCAATTTGTCTCAGTGTGTTACTGAACAATTAGTAAAGGATGTACTTACTGCTGTTGTTTAACAGACAAACCATAAAGTTCACAGAAATTTCTACAGGGCTGTCTGCAACCACTTGGTGCCAGATTTCTCTCTCATGTCCATTCTTGTGGGACCAGTGTCCTGCTGGAAAAAGCTTCCATTTAGAGAAGCTGTAGTTCCCGGCCCATCTACATCTTCTGTGTCTTTACAAAATAGGTTAGGAGAGAGTTCTTACCTGGACACGCTTTCCGGATTAATACTGGCTTCTTCTCAGTTCCCCAGTGCTTTTCTAGGACTAAAAAAAATCTAATTTAAGTAATTTCTGTAGGAAAAAAAATGCAGAGGAAGGGAAGGGGTGAGCTCTGAGAGGATTGTGGTGCTGCAGATCTCCCATATTTTAGGTGATCCTCCCAGTAACCAGGTTGCTGTTGAGAGCAAAATCATTGAGTTTGGTTTTGACTAGAAATTCCACCCTGCCTTCAGGAAATCTTTCCTGGAAAAGTTCAGTCAAAACCAGAACTGTGCCTTGGGAAACTCAAGAGCTAGTGGAACTCTCTGTTGGAAAATCTTGGCCAGTTTTAGTTCTGGTTTTACAGGATTTGCTACACAGTGTGGAAACACAGTGAGTGTCTGTAGCAGTGCACTCTCTGGAGAGGTTATTGAGCTTTCTTAGGAAAAATGTAAATTGTCTTTCTGTTGAGACTGCCAATTAAAGTGCTGCCAGAGCATTGGTGCTATGTGATGGATTCTTTGTTGCTGGGCTAAAATTACTCCCAGAGCTTTTAGGATCAGATAGGGGAGCATATGTTGTGCAAAGGTCTTGTGGGGGTCTTCCTGACAAATCCATACCACAGATAGTATGGTGTGGATATGCATGGGTTTGGGTTAGTCCCAGGTGAGTGCTTCATAGTGATTCAGAACTCCTGCAAGCCTAATCCTACCTTGGCCTTCAGAATTTTTTCATGTCAAGGTCACAGGTAACCAGTCCACTCACTGTAGGGTACCTGAGACACAAATGTTGCTAAATAGGTTTCTTGTGAGTTTACTCAGGAAGTTTAATAAGCTGAAATCACCGTGAAATAACTTCCCATGAAAAACTAATTGCTACTTACATATGCAAAGGTGGGAAGCGTATGTTAAAAAGGGTCATACAGGGATGGAAATGAGTCATTCCTCCCTCTAAAGGTCAATGTACTTTCATTCATGAAATAGATTTAACACTCCAATTATATTTTTTAAATAGCAATGCATAACTTTTCATCCTCTGGCTAGGCGAAATATTACTCCTGCACTGTGGCTTTCATCTAAAATTTTATTAACTTGCCACAAGTATTCTCCCTGAAACTGTCTGCATTCAGTACATACCATTGCTATTATAATGCTGAGGCAATTAGACTTTACATTTTAGTGTACCGCTGCCATGCACCTGAACTCATTTGCAGGACGATCCCTCTACCTGAAGATCAGAAAGAACTTCAGACTAGATGAAAATGTGATTCTGCAAGTGGACATTTTGTAAATGAAAATTGGAGCTCTGAGCTGAAATCTGACTGTAGGAAAGTCTATGGATCTTTTTCTGCATATTTTATAGGTGCTAGCCGTTAATCAAGGTCTTTTAGCTGTGCTTTTCATTTGTTATTTTTGTTGTCTGCTTTCAAAGAACAAATTCTGGAGTTGTGCCATACTGAGCACAAAACTGGTAGAAGACATTGGTCACTTTCCAGTTGCTGTTTTTATCTCATCATTGAGATGTGACATATGAGATCTGATCTTTCTCTTACAGATCAGTGGTAAAACTTTGTGACTTAAGACTAAAGCACCACAGTATGGTCTCTTGAAGGTTTTCATTGTGCTTTGCCTCGGCTGTCAGGCAAGCTGCATTGAGCTTGCTCTAGGCATAAACTGGTGGAAACTGAGGTTTTCTTTTTCTACCTTTGGGCTATAATTTCTGATTACCAGTTGCTAAATCACAGCTAATCCTGTGTGTTTAGGAGCACCTTGCCCAGTCCTTCCTGCCCTAAACATTAGGTCTGTAGCATCTCCCTCTAGACCTCCAGCCAACAGTGCTCTCCAGAAACGTGGATTTAGTTGGTCCACAGCACCTTTTCTAGAATGATAAAACCCTTTTGAAGAAGAAACTGATAGCCTAGTGATGGATTTACCTGACTTTTGACAGACATGATCCTTGATCCCGCTGCTGTCTTGCCTGTTCTTGTCCGTTTCCTATGTCAGCACCAAGAGCAGAGGCAGCATATGGCTCTCTTCCCAGAATCACAGAACAATCATGGTTGGAAAGGTCCTCCTAGATCACAGAGTCCAACCATACCCACACACCAACAGAACACCTAAATACATGAGAGATTGAGAAACACAAAATAACGCCCTCCATGGTGCCACTATAGCAAGTCAGGATGCAACTCTTGACTAATTGTGCCTTGTTTACTGTTTCCATAGAGATCACAAGCTTTTAGAGCCTTGTTAATTTTTTGCTAATTATTTAGCAGATAATATTAGAAATGATCCTCAGTCTTTGAGTGCTTCATGGAGAACATGCAACGATCACTGCACTACAAGGTTTTGATGGAACCAGAGTTAAGCAGCATTGCTGATCTTCAGTGGTTAAGAGCAATGAGTTTATGATTTCTAGCTCTGTTTTCTGCAAATTTGGTTTATGTTTAGGCTCATTATTCCTATGAATATTCTTATCTGTAAGCATGTTCAGTAAAATATCCATAAACAAGCAGCAAAAGAGGCATGAGTATCAGTTTATTATGTTTATTTTTTTTTATTTGAACGAACATTTATGGCACATTTTAAAAAGATGTTCTCTCTACACTTGCTGTGCTTTAATATCCCCATTCTTAAAGACCAGGAATAAATACCTACAGCAAAGAAGTGCACTGGGAGACCTAAGTGCTTTATTATACAAATGCAGAGATACTCTTCAAAATCAAAGGCAGTTTCTTAGTGTCTGATTGAATTATTTCCTGAAGTAATCTGATCATTTGGTTCACTGCACGTCTCACGTGAACATTACATGATAGGATATAAGCCCCCTGTTTGTGCCAATGTTTGTGAATTAGCAAAAACAAAAGCAGGAAAAGTGAGGGGAGGTTTGCAGTACTTCACAACTATTCACAAAATTCCAAACCTCCCATGGTACAGAAGTTATCACCTTTTCAGGATATCACTGCTAACTCACTTGGAGTAACAGTGCTTTGGGAGCCTTAAGTGGTGGTTTTCTTCCCAAGCAGCAGCACTGTGCCTGGACATTTCCTGTCTTTAATTCTTATACTAAAGCATCCACTTGGGCTACCCAGAACTTGAGTACTGAGATTAGGAGTCTTGGCAAAGTGATTTACCTAACAACAAACAGCAATTCAGGTTGCCTGCTTTCTTCTTTCTATCCAATAAACCACAGCATCTGTTTCCTGACAAGCCACTTCTGACCTCAATGGGGCTGTGGGAGATTGCAGTGCTGAGCTGAGAAAGGTCCTTTATGAAATGTGCCACATTTGTCTTGCTTCCCTAATTCAGAAAAATTTGGTTGGAGAAAAATGTCATGGAAGCATAAATGCAGATTTGATAAGTCTGACCTTTCTTTTCTTGCTAACAATAAATGTCAGAAAGCTTAAAATGACAAGCTGGAATGGCTGGAGGTTATTTATGTGTTTAAATATTTAGGCAAGAAACACATTTTGAGACTGAAGTCTAATTTACATGAGTATTTTGATTTATGACTGAGGCAGCTGAGTAACTTCATGGTTGTCACTATCCTGCTTAGTATGGTACTCAGAAATTCCCTGTGACAGCACAAATAGGACTTAGATCTCTCTCCTTTCAGAAGCTGTAAACCATGTAAGTTATAGTGAAGAAGAATTGCCTTCACTTGTTAGTTGTGTAGGATCTAGGACATCATTGAAATATGTTCTAACTGTATCTAGTAGAAAGGGCTGGTGGCTGGCTGCAAACAGACTTCAGATGAGTTTCTAACCAAAGGTGTAACAAAAAATTGGTGAATTACTGTATAAAGATGGGGAAAAAGTAGGTACTAAATGTGAAGTGGTCCTTGTGGTTTGGAAAGAGCATAGCAGTTGATATTTCACATTTAATTTTCATTTTGCAAAAGAACTCCAGTAGGTAGCTGCAAGAATTGAGTTCTGCTTTGACTTCCAACTTAATTATCTAGCAGTGTTGGGTCTGACTCAGGTACAGAGGAGAGGCTCTCGTGAGGAACTGGGTTCCAAAGAGCTATGTGCACACAGCTCTGCCATTGATGTGTTGTGTGACAAAATAATTCCCTTAATGGCAGACACTTCCTGTGCAAAGCAAGGAAGTACTGTTACTACTTTGGAACTCTGATGGTAGCAGGTGCTATTTTTTGTGGATTACCACTACTTGCATTATCTAAGAACCTCAATAAAGACAAAAAGGCTTAGTCTGAGCTCTCAGCTAAAACAGTCTACCATATTGATTTATTCCTATCTCTGCAGCGCTAATGGTAGGACTGCTACTGCCTTTGCTTCCATCAGAGCAAACTTCTGAAATTTAAAAATGGCATCAGTTTTGTTTGATGCCACAAGAGTTGAGATTCTGTTTTGTTTAAAAAATATGCACCCTACCTTTGACTATTAAAACACCAGCAGTCTTGAAGCCAAATTGTCAGATTTCGGTTTGCAATTTAAATACTTTGTGAGGCTCTTTGTGAGAGTTATTTGTAGCCCCACAAAATGTGAGGGAGAATGTGGTTTCTCTGCCCATGGTGAGCTGGCTAGGGCACATTTAGCAACTGCAGCTGGGCACCATCTCCTTTTGCCATGAGGACCTGCAGGTTTGCTGCTGAATGAACCAATGGGAATGGAAAACCTTGTGAAGACAGTGGGAGAAGATTTGTACTTGATGGTTTCCTACATGAGGTATCAAAAGTTAACACAGAATGGGGGATTTGAGATTATTTAAAACTTTAGTGGTCTGCCTAACTCTCCTTGGAATATGGATGATGAATATGTAGTGGAGATACTAGACAGGACCTGTCATCTAGATGGTTCTAGAAATGTGGGGCATAGTTATAAACAAGTTTATAACTTGTTTAGTAACTCTTCCGTTCAGTTAAAAACATCTCAAAAGACTTTCAGTGGTAGTCTGGTGTTTATGTTGAGTCAGAAGAACCACCTTTCCTGCCCAAACAAGGGCATACGCTGAATCCATTTTGGATTGGGATTTCCTCTGTAGCAGTGCACTGTGAAGAAAGAGGCACAGGTTCTTCCTGCAAGCTTCTTGCCATTTCTTTTTACGGACAAGCAAGTCTGTCTGGTCTCTTATCTTACAAAATCCTGTGATCGAGGAAAATCATGACTCTGTCTTCAAGTTGCAAGCTGGACAAAGAGAGAGAAGATGCTTGTGCGTTACTGCAGTGGTAAGACTGGGAGAACAGTGTGACATGGCTGTGTGGATTCTCATTCTATGTGTTCTTTGATTTCACTTAGGAACCAGCAATACTAGTCTAAGTACATGCTGCATGATGTGCATCAGTAGGCATGTCAGAAATGGCCTTTCCTCATATGTCATACACTTTCTAGGACTTTTAGGTTCTTGAAGTTTTCTTTCCAGCTCAGTTTTGAAAGCTTGCATGGTTCTTCTGAATGTAGTTGCTGTAGTGCCGGTAACATGCAGCTGAATATCTGTGACTTCACCTATTAGAAGTCTGTGGTGATCCTTCAGAGCTCTGCAAGTTGCTGCAGAACTCCCAATTACAACCTGCACATTGGCATTCGCCGGCTGTTGCTACTGGCCCGTTAAGTAATGGACTATCTCAGATGCATCAGAATGTCTGGGCTTTTTATAGCCACTTTCATGTTAGATTCTCAAAGTACTTTAAGCCTTATCACCCTGGTGACAATGCTAAACATTATTACATCTATTTTACAGAGAGATCATAGAAGCCAGGAATGGAAAAAGCATTATTTGATTATGTTAGACTGCAAGTGCTGAATACAATTTTCTCATACAGTCTATTCTAAATAGTGTTGTCTCTCTCTGCATCAGCCTAAAGGCCAAGAAAGAACAAGAAATTAGAGTTGAGAGGCTCAGTAACTCACTGGAAATACTGTAGCAGTTACTGGCAAAACCAGCTTTGAGTCTATCCTGCTCCACACTGTGTTTATAACACTTGTCTTTCAAATAAATCTGGTTTTGTCACATTCCATACTTTTTACAGTGCTGTTTGCTTTTGGTTTTGGAAGCATCTGTGATCTTCCAGGCCTCTCCCTATCTTCAGACATTGCCCTGTGGCCTTTCTGTTTGTAGGGTGGCATATGCTAGTGTTAGAGAGCATGATGAAATGGTTATTTCTGAGGGACATTTCATTATTGATGCTAATTAAACTTGAAGCTAATGAGAAAGGATTACTTTCCAGGGATGGAAAGGAGGCCAGAATAGTTATTATAGGTTAATTATTCTTCTAAAAGACTCGGTTTTAGTAACAATTCATTTTTCCAACTTTTTTCTTATATTGTACAAGAGCCTTGTTTGAAGAGGATTCAAAATGTAATTGCTGCACTGACCTCATCTAGCTCTCAATCAGTAATCTCCTTCCATCAGCAAAAGGTTAATAAAATCTTTAAGGAAAGGAATTCTATGCCTTATCTATGTGAAGACAATTCAGAATAGGTGTCCCTGCAAGAATTTCCTATTACCCCTCTGCACAATTTCCTTGGCTTACTTTCTAGATTTGAAAAATGTTGCATTCCAGAAAGCTTCCAGATTTAATGGTTGCTTTGCAAAACAGGCACATCACAGAGGTGGAGAGTGAATCTAGTCAGGGCTGGCTAGAAGAGTTGGCACAAAAGTCAGATCCCATTTCCCTTTGTTTTTCAAGGGCCAGGGACAGTGGTCAACCATAAAATTTCTCATTTTACAGGGTGTTGGGGTGTCCATGTGATGGTGAGACTTAGCTGAGCAACCAAGGAAAGGAGGAGAAAAGTCTCATTTTACATGGCAGCCAATATCTCTTTCTTTCTGGGAAACTCTATGGCTTTTGGCAGGGAGGACTCATGCTGGTCCCTTTTGCTCCTTCCCAGTTCTCATGTTTCTTCCAACTGGCTCTTTGCAGAGGTGAATAATGGCCTCAGATTTTACTGCAGAAAGGGAAAAGGAGAGTGTATTAGTGATACTGAGAGTGCAGACAGCTGAATAAGATGTAAATGTAAGGACAGCTTATGTGCTCCGTTAACCACTTGCTTAGGGCACTCTGTCAGGGCACATGCTTTGCAGATCATAGAACTACAGAATGGCTTTTGCTGGAAGGGACCTCAGAGGTCATCTAGTTCCAACTCCCTGCCATGGGCAGGGACACCTCTCACTAGACCAGGTTGCCCAGGGCCCCATCCAACCTCACCTTAAATACTTCCAGGAAAGAGGCATCTGCAATCTCCCTGGGCAACCTGTTCCAGTGCCTCAGCATGCTCACAGTGAGAAATTTCTTCCCAAGATCTAATCTGAAAGTACCCTTTTTTAGCTTGAAACCATTCCCCCTTGTATTATCAATAAAGTCCCTCACAAAGAGTCTCTCTCCAGTTTTCTTGTAGCCCCATTCAGGTACTGAAAGGCTGATATAAGGTCCCCACAGAGCCTTCTCTTCTCCAGGCTGAACAGCCCCAATTCCCTCAGCTTGTCCTCATAGGAGAGAAGCTCCATCCTTCTGATCCTCTGATCAACCTAGTAAGTGCAAGTAACAATCTGAGGTATAACACTGTCTTCAGAAGGCAGCATTCACCAGCTCTGAGCTCAAGAAAAAAGAGATAACATCCTCTATCTGGGCAGTGTAACCAAGTTCAAAGGCAAAACATCCTCTGCATAATCGCTCTTGCTACAGGACTCTGCTTATGGCAGCTCTGCTTAGGATTTTGGATCATGTTTGAAGCTCTAAGTCCCTTTTGCAGTTGAGGTTTTAAATCACACAAAGATTGATCACAAGCCCAGTGTTTCCTTTCCTTGCCAGCCTACTGTCCTTTATCTCTCGAAACAAAGCAGCATTAACTTTTAAGATCTGATTCAATAACATTTTATGGATAATAATTATGACTGATATTAAGCCTTCAGCAACCAGTCTGTATGGAGACTTAATGTATTGAGGTTTATTACCAATGTAACCTATCGTTTTACATCAGTTGTAAAGCAGTATCAACTATACTGATAAGAGGAAAAAGAAATATCAATGAACTACTTGCCTGTGCCTCTCTGCAGGGTGTTTATGGGCTTGCTACTTGATATTGCTAGCACAGTTGGAGTTTGCTGGTGAAGAGTTTTTGTTTACAGAGTCTGTTTGCACAACTGCAGTTGTGATGAATGAATGAATGAGTGAATGAATGAGCTACAGCAGTCTTGTGCAGGGAAAAGAAATACATTTATGGAGAAACCCTGGAGGCCAATCAATCATTCTTTCCCTTTTAATACAAAATGTGAATTCCTAGTTTTCAGAGATGCTTTTTAAACATGACCTTCATACCTTCCTCTGAGGCTTATCCCAATAATGGAAGGTAGAATGCATGAGACTTCTTTAGACACCCTATATTAGTGATGTTTTTTAGTTTAGGAAGATTGCAGTTTCCATGATCTTGTTGGATCATAGCTCTATGCACGTGTCATACTTGTTATGGAGATAGTCCCTGAACCAAACTGGAGACCAGGAGGAGCAGAAGAAAGCTCTGGTAGTTTCTAAGGCCTGACAAACTGTGCACAGTGGTCTAATATAAATTGCAATACAAGAAAGGAAACTTGCCTTGGTTTCCATACAGTGTCATCATGGAAAACTCTATTGTATTGACAGGAAAAAAGGTACCTGAAGGACCCAGGACTGGGTCCTTGCTCAGCTGAACCTTGTAACACTCATGCAGCCTTTTTTTGCCTTGCTTCTCATGTCTCTGTGTAGGAAATTCTACCTTTGTGGCAAGTTAAAATAAGGTGCTGTCTGCTTGTGTCCTTTTTGCCTTTTTGATGGGAAAGCCGAAGGGAATTCTAAAGTGCTCTGGGAGCTACATGAAGGCCTTGCTTTGACATCTCTAAATATGTGAGTAATGGGGTGCTTAGGACTGATTTTACATGTGATGGATGCTCAACAATAAGGAATCACAAATTGTGGGCAGCAGAGCTTGGAGAGGAGAGGTGCTCAACAAGATTAATGGGAAGGGAGACCTTTAGTGTAATGAAAGACACAGTTCAGGCTTGAAAACAGACAACGACACACTAGATCAAGTCTTGAGGAATTGGGCAGTCAGGTTTCCTATGCAGACAGTAATGTTATACGTTTGTAGAGCCCCTTCCTAGGCAGCAAGCAGAGAACAGCTGTGAGGAAAATGCACTGTAATTCTCACTTCACTCATAAGTGAGTATCTGGTCCCCCAGGGGATCAGATTGTCTAAGGGCTGTCTGTCATGCTGGTGTCAAGGGAAAAAGCCCTAGAAGTGTCTTTTTGTTGAAGAAAGTGCAAGCCAATAAGTGGATGTACCCTTTCAAGTAGATAATACAAATTTAAAGGTGTGTTTTACTACTAACAGAAATGTGTTTTAAAGATAACAAATATCTCAGCATTTTTATTTGACATAAAAATAACCCCAACAGATGAAAGTGTAGACCATCTTTCCTTTCTACTGCAAGTGTTATGCTTTTGTTACCTCTGAATATCATGACCAAGGGGGTGTGAGGAGGGAGCAGAATTAACTCAAAGAAAGAATTAGCAAAATGTTAGTGGAGCTGGCTACAGGATCATTGTTATGACTGCAACTGTTAGTCTCTGTCTCTGACAAGGATAATGGTGTGTGGAAATGAAGCCAGCAAACATGTAAAACACATCTAAATATAGAGGACAAACCATCAAATAATAACTGGACTGGTAATCAGATGCAGAAGACCTTATCTGTAAGTATCATGGCTTGAAAGATTGTGGTGCTGGTAGATAAACATTCAGAGGACTATGAAGCTGAAAATAAATAGAGCAATATCCTCTAAACAGTAAAGAGCTGGAGCATAAGACCCTGGAAAGACATTCAGGACTTATTGCATGAGAAAGATCCCTAAAGCTGTCAAGCAGATGTGCAGCTGGTAAGTAGATGACTTGCTGGGATGTTGGCTGAAATGGTAGAAGAAATAAATCAAATGGGATTGCACTAGTGTAACTGAAGGCACTATATTACTTTGTCCTGGAGTATAGTGTCCTGTGGAGAAAGCAATGACTATCATCCCATACGAATGACCAAACAGAATGGAGACAAGCCCCAGGTTTAGACTGCAGCATGGGCAGGGGTTTCTCTTCTGAGCAGTCATACTTCTGCTCTCAGGCATAGCCAGGCTGGGCAAGAACTATCTTTCCTGCTCTTTGCTATCAGATCATCTGCTGTTAAGTGCACAGGGAGACACAGCACACCTCAGAATTTGTGTCAAAACAGAAGCAGAGGACTTCTTTTTAGACTGGTGGTTTTTGCCAGCCCTTATTCTTGATGGCAAGCAAAAGAATACGTGCTAAGTGTGCTAAGTTTGGTGACCAAGCCAGTATTTTCTGTGCTCTCCTTATACAGGCCAAGTGAGCATGTAAGATGCTGAAAGCCCTTGTTCTTGAATTCCTACTGGTTTGTGAAAGGGGCTTTTGGGTATAAACTGTTGCATTGCAGCATGACTGTTAACACCACTGAACACCTCCTGCCATAGCCAGCTCTTAGTCCTTTGGCTTCCTATGTCTGGGCTTTGAGTTGAATGAAAACAAGGGAAGCTTCAGCTCAAGGGAAATGAAGAAGTAAAAGCAGAGGGAGCACATGCACAGGGAGTAAAGCATCAGCTCTACCAGAGCTGGGTAACAGGAAGGAAGCAGTTTTCAGGCTTATCAGATTATACCTAAGAAAATGAAAAGCTTAAAAATTTTACATCCACAGTTTATTAAATATTGCATCTCTGAAGATCATGTTTTTACCTTTACATGAAATGAAATAGCTTGATCTGCACAGCAGAAACAGACTGAGTGGGTCTCCTTACTGAGGATAAGCTAAGCACCTTTTCCTCTTTGCACCCTTCCCCCTTTGAACTCTTTTTTTGCCCCTTTATGATAAGGCACTTCTACTTGGCATCCCAGGCTTGAAACTAAAAAGGTTAACAGATTTGCTCTTTCTGCTCCATTATTGCAAATACACTTCTGTCATTTGAAACTTTGAAAGTAAGTTATTTTTCAAAACAGGGTAAAAGAATTGGAAGGGGGGAAATGAGGGAATACACTTTCTGAAAAGAAAAACCCAACAAACTTGATTCTTCCATCTGAATGAAAAACACCGTTTTTCACTCAAGAAGCAACAGAAAATGCCTTGTTCCTACCTCTAAAATTTGTTCCAAAGTCGCTGTGATAGTCAAACCCTTCTGCAAAGATAAAGAGATAAAGTATGATCTTGTCTCTTATCATGTCTTTTATCATCACTCTCTTCCCTTTCTTCAGAAGCACTTGGGAATGGCAGAGTGAAGTCCAGATTAAAATGCTCAAGGAAAGCAAAAATAATATGAAGGTAAGACTAGATGTTATTAGTCACAATAGCATTATCAGAAACAAGAGCAGGCAAGCTACTTAAAACATAATGAAAACTCCTATCCAAACTAGTTTACAACTAACGCCAAGTGCCTTTTCATCTCCTGTGTTAGTTTGAGATAGAATAATTCAGAACTACATTTTTCCTAGTTTTTAAAATGGTCCATCAATTGTTCCTTTGGGGTAACATCCTGACAAACATCTGTTTTATTCATAGTTTTGATTTCATGGCAAGACCAAGACTTCTCTCATGGGTACACTATGAGCTATCTTAGGTAGTATAAACTTGTATTCTGCCTGAGGATTTTTATGCTGATGCTCTGTGAAGCAAAGCTTTATATGGTGATTTTCGAGCTGCTCCAGGCACATCCCGATCCTAGCAACAAAAGCCTTGCTTTCAGGGTAGCTTTGGGAACAAGGGTCTCTGTCTAGAGCCTCATCACAGACCTCCTAAACCTAGTCACTGCTTCACTAAATCCTGTCCAGATCCTCATAGACATTTCCATTATACTGGAATGATTGTGTATCTTGAGAACAGAATCCTGCAGGGTCCTTGCGCAGTTCTGTTTTCTCTGGGAGAAATGCAGGGATCTCTTTGCTCTCTGTGTCATCTATTGTAGCTACAGATTGCTGCAGACACAGTGTCTCAACAGTTCCTTTCAGCATATGCCCAAGGACACAGAATATGTTTGACTGTTGGAGCTAGAGTTTCATGAAGGCTGAAGTCACAGTCACAGGTAAAAGGACATCTGGATCAGAGCCACTGCTGGAAGTGGAGCTACAGAGGGGCAAGTTCAGCTGTAGTGATCTGAATCTTAAATGCAGAGAGTAGTTGGGTTTTATTCTCCAGGCAAACCCATTTGTCAGTTTTTACTAGAAGCTTCTCTGTTGAAGCCTTTTGTAAATTTCTGAGCAAGCTAAATGCTGTGTTATGGTTCTGTACTACAGCAAACAGGAATCCCTTCACAAAACAACGTCTTCCTCCAATGAGGCTGACTGTGGTGGAAGTGGTACCATGCTGTGACTGACAATGTCATGACTTAGTCCTATGCGGAGCTTCCTTGCTATGACTTTCTCCAAATGTTCCTCCCCATTTTCCATTCTTTTCTATTGCATTTCTGAACAAGTAGCTCTTCTCTCTAAGCAGTCCATAAAAGGAACACACTGCAGTTCCTCTGAGTAGCACTAAATCTATGACAAACCTACAGGAGGTTCCACAGCAAGGGTATAAACTATTATCAGATTTTCTAGCTAAATGGAAAATAAGGCAAGGAGCTTTGCCCTTTAGAGTGGAGAGACATAAAGGCAGTTTCAGTACTTCATAGTCAGCCGTGATCAACCATAAAATGAGAAGTTATTTGTTCATTAAAGTGATTTCTCTGTAGTGTGGGACTCCATTGTTCACCAGTATTCATGCTTATTCCTGAATTATCCAATAGCAGAAGATACATATGCAACTACGATTTCACCTGTTAATATTTTTCTTTGAAATACAGCTTTAAAAGTTGTTTATAGTTGGAGTTGTTGAGGAGATCAAAATGAGTAAGACTGAGATGCAAGAAAATGACAATCTGCTAAAGCTCAGTGTGGTGGAAAGTGCAGTTATGTAGTAGTTCCATAGTCTTTCATAATCCAAAATTTTCAGTAAAATAATGGCATCACTGAACCTTGCAGTCTTGCTGAAGTGGTGGGATAGAAGCAAATCTGGCTTTCTGCTTCAGCGTTATGCTGAATCAGTTGTGCTTGTAATCTGTGTCATTGGGGAAGGGGAACATCTCCGATGGTGCATGGAAGATAAGAATCTTTAATCTTTAATCTTAGGACACTTCACATAGTTCACTTTATTCTTTTTCATCCTCTTTTTTCAGCCTCATGTATTTGACTGTTAGTGCTAAAAAATGCATGCCACTACCCCAGTTCAAACCAGCAGTGAGTTACAGCCTGGTACACCTGACATGCGATAGGTATGATGGGGGTGGCATTGCAAGTGGTGCTGCTGTAGTCTCACTCTCCAGTGAGCTTCCCCAGGTCACTAAAGCTCTTATATCCCAGTTGGAACTGTGTATCCGGAATAAAATGTCAACTGAGCAGTATCTGAAGATCATGTCTTTCTGTTCAACTTCTCTACACTTTGTTTTAGGAGCTGCAGGTCAATTCTTGGCACACCAATCCTTTTAACATATTTTGTCTTTGCAATTTCCAACCAGCTTCAGAGGTCTCTTCCAACCTCAATCATTCTGTTTTTCTATGACAGTCGACATCATCAGGTAGCATTTGGTCAGGACAGTTTAGGGCAGCTCGAGCTGTGCTGTGTTACCTCATGTTACCCCATGACACATGTTCTAACCTGTATTATTCTGCCTTTTTGTGAATGCCAGTGGTCTGAGTGTCTCCACTCGGAGTGATGCTCAGATTTGTGGCACTCTGCATACGTGACTGCCCACTGTGCACATCAGCACAATAAAGCAGTGTCTCTCATTAAGAGAGTGACAGATTTTTGACGAGATCATTGAATCCTGAGTCATGCACGAGTTCTCTGCTGCTTTAGGACACAGCTTCAGTATCTTTTTTACAAACTACTTGTGTTTGGCTCATTCACAGAGGCAGCAAGTCAGCCCATTGACACCTGCTTGCTCTGTTAACAGACCAGCAAACCTTCTGCTGTTTAATATTTGTATGGTAATGCAACATAGATGAGAATGGAGTTATACAATGCAGGTCACTCAGTATATGCAGCAGTCTGTGAGGGCACACAAGGTGACAACGGAACAGTGCAGATTAGCAAGTGGAGGCATTACAGCTGTTTGTGCTCTAATTATATCTCTCCAGATGTTCCTGTGATGTGCAGTAGAAGCCAAGCAGTCTCTAGACATGACTGCATTTCAGTGTTCATATTTCCAGCCACTCTTCTATGGTCTGAGGAGAGAAGAGAATGTAAGGACCTAAGCCATTTAATCTTCTGTGCTGTCAAATAAACTCTGTCATCCTGAAGTAACATTTCCTGGGTATATATATATATTTTTTTTTGAGATTTCTTTTCACATTAAGATCAGCCAAACCTCTTTCTGAGAAGCCTGATTAAAAATGCAGTTCCTCCTAGGAAAGAAAAGAAAATAACATTTTCAGCATCAAAAGAAATCACAAAATTATCATGAGGAAAAGAAATGACTTTTGAAGATTATGCATTGCAGGGAAGTAGGTAAAAGTGACCTCAAGGCTCTCTGCTGTTTGTAAAGCAGTTTGTGGTTTTTTGAATAGACATCTGCTAAAAGCGTAGGTGACAAAACCTCTTGGAGACAAGAAATGTCCTATTTTGGAGTTAGCTTTAAGGAATTGATTAAGATAGCTGATTTCTTCTTGAAATTTACTGAAGTCTCTATATTTAAAATAAAAACCCAAACAAAACAACCAAAGAAAACCCCCAAACACCAAAACTCCTCAGCAAAAACTGAACAATATCCATGCAAACCTGCTGTTTCTTTTCAGCTACGTGCTGTTAGTGTTGCTGGGAATGCAAGCACAGATGGCTTTCAGCACTGTTGCAGACATTGGTCTCCTCAGATCACACCGGGCCACTGGCAAGTCAGGCTGTGGAAATACAAACACTGCTCTTTTGAGCTAGGTTGTGTTCTTTGTGGTGGTATAATTAATCAGGTAACCACCTGCTTTCTGCTTGGATGTTTAATAAGAAAATAGGGAAAATCTCATGAAAAGGAGTCCTTGTTTTTTTCCTTTTGGCCATTGTACAAAGGGTACAGAAGGTAGGATTCCAGTGGCTCAGGTGTTACCTTCTATGTTACAAACAGCCAGAATATTTCCAGATGGTGTCCTTTTTATAAATAATTCCAGTCTAAGTCTTTAGAGATAAAGTAAATCTAGCAAGATATCCCCCATGTTGTCCTGATAGTCAGAATTGTTTGCAAAACTTTAGCATTGGATGCTTCTCCAGCTCTGGTCTAACCTTAATCTGTGACCAGATTGTGTTTCCTTCTCAAATGTCCTTTCAGATGCACCAATGTCTCATGGGGGTAGAAAAAGTTTCTTAGCAGAACATAATGAAGCTTTCCCTAGGCCCATGTTTTATCAATAACTTTTTAAAAGCCTGTTTTGCATTCAGCAGTGTCTCTGGCTTTTCAGTTTGGAACAAAGCAGTGCATACCTGGAAGGCAATGGTGACTGTCTTTCCAGTGTCTTTCATCAATCATTTAGGATGGGTTGTGTAAAATCCAACTGACCCTTCTATAATAACTAGGGGCAAATAGCTTTGAATTGTCATTTTGATAAATTTTGGAGTATTGGCAGTGTTATGGGCTAAAGGAGCCAGGCATTCAAGCCTTTCATCTGTCAGTGTCATTATGAAATACCTTAAAAGAACAGGGGAATGTGTCCTAGTGATCCAATAAATCTTATCTCTGTGAATGAGTGGATTTTGCGTGGCTTCATAATCTACTGAACTCTAATAGCCTGTATCTTTTGCTTCAACAGTAGCTGTTAGAACAAGGTGTTTGATGAGTCTGTGCATTGTTTTTCTGCAACCCCTTAGATATTTTATGTCAATGAATGACTTTCAGTGGTGAATGCCATAGCAGTTATTGACCTGTGTGGTACAGGCATGGTTTTAACAATTTATGGTGTGGTTAAAACGAATTTTTTTCCAGATGGATGCATCATCGGTCTTTTTTTATGTTTCTTTGTAGGATATAATACCAAGAGCAGGCAGAGCACTTTACATAGCAGCATTGCAAGGAGAAATTCAAAACTAGGTGAAATCATTTTTGTTATGTCTGTTACCAGAGAAAATGCTGGCTTGAATGTCCAACCACTTGGTTGGGTAGGCATATACTGATAACTTAGCACAATCTAAATTTATCATTTTCATCACTGACTGCATCAGTTCTGGCACAAAGTCAAAGTTGGGTTCATAGCTTCACATGCATAGTTCCAATGGAATGCAAATAACAATGGTACTAGAAATTAAAATCAGCTTCAATGATAAAAGAGGTCATGGAAGTCCTGTAGTCTTTTTCTACCGCCTATAGTGGGTTTGAAGAGTGCTTTGAAATAGTCCTACCAAGTAAACAACTGCTGATGGGGCCATTTTTCTTTCTCTACAAGACAGGTACTCAGCTCAGGTGAGGTCTGACACTCACTTTGCCAACTGGGTTATGTTTTCTTTTTGGGAAGATGGCAGGTGAGGAGAGGAAGTGCAGAAAGAAGAGAAGAGAAGGTAGTGAAGATTCCTGGCTGTTAGTATGTGTTAGATTTTCATGCAAATTAATTTCCCAGGCACAGGATATTTCTAGACAAATGGAAATGGATAGCACTGCAGATGCCCAAACCCCAAGTCCATCCATAGGAATTCCATGTGAAAAGACATCCCAGCTTCTAACTAAATGGTTTATGGGGTATCAGATTAGGAAATCTGAATTATGTTAGCTGTGCTGACTTTTACTAACCCTTCTCAAGAGCAAAGTCCTTATAAGCTATTTTGTCCTGAAGCTGAACTAGTTGAGCAGGGACAGTGGCAAATGCTGGTGTCCTGGAGAACACTAGTGAGCAGATGTGATAGCGCAGGAGTGACATGCTGAGCTGCCAGGTAGAAATGAGAGATTCTGTCTCATTCATTTTTTTTCTGTTCTGGGGAGATAGTAGAGCCAGGGCTTCTTAATAACCTTCAGACACACTCTGTCTGTATTTTATGGCTGTGTTATGTGTCCTTGTGCTGTGGATGGCAGAGGATCCCAAGTGCTGCCTTGTAGCTGAGGAAAGATCCCGATTCTCCTGAGCAGCTCCACATAGCAGTTGTGCAACAGGATGAGTATCTTCAACCAAAGATAAGGTTCTGCCATGCTCTGAAAGCCTGGACAAACATAACAGTTCCTTGTTATGTGTCTGGACAAAACTTGGAGCAAAAAACCCAGTCTTTACCAGAAAGGGAAAAAAGTAGAGCAGCATAATTTAAGAGACTAAAACCGAGTCTAGCATAGTTTAATCTTAAACCAGTGTTACGTATTATAAACACTGTGTTTTTTGCACTAATTCACCTTGTTTAAAGTTTACAGCTTACATTTTTGTGTCTGCTTTCAAAAACGAGGCTCTCTAGTTTGGTGGTGAGTGAGAATTTACATGGAGTAACTCAGTAGGAAAGAGCAAACTGACCTTTTTTTAATATGATGCCAAAAAATCTTCATTTGAGAAATGTATGAAGAAGAAGCAGCAGTGTTCTGACAACGCTGATGAATGGCAGGTGGCCACAAACCTGGCTGGTTTTTTTTTGTTACTGCTAGGGATTTGCAAGCAGGTGGGTGAGAATGTTGAAGGCCTGACACATGGAGTGACAGATACCCTTAGTGCTTGTGTGTGCAATGCAACGGCACGTCTTAAAATAGAGCCAGCTGCATGCATAATTAAGAAGAACTAATTGCAATGCACTTATGTAAATGATCTTGTGCTTCTTCTCCTCCCCCCTCCGCCCCCTCCGAATGCAAGAGCCCCTAGTCAAAGATTCACCTGGTTAGAGAGAAACACTAAAATACTGGGTTTGGAGCAAGAAAAAAAATAGTTATTGTCTATAAGAGAATAAGAACAACAAAATATGAGAGAAGTATGTGATGCTGAAGTATATCAAGGCAATGCTGGCAATCTGGCAGCTCCTTAGATGAACAAATATTAATTTTAGAAACCTGCCTGTGAATCTAGTAGTTCTATCATTCTCACTGTTTTGTAACTCAGACAAATACCTCGTATTTCTGTTAGCTGAAATTCCGCCTACATAAGCCTTTTTCATTCAGCCTGTTAGAATCATTCTGGCAATATATGACTGTGCATTTAACCTCATTTCTGTTTGTACTAATTATAAGTTATATTGTATTCTTACTTTCTTTGGGAGGAACACAAAACCTCAGTTCCGTATGTCACAGTTTTATATGTCTCCCGGATGGCTGTTCTGGAAGCATCTGGAGCATTGTTTTCAATGAAATATTCTTTCACTCCCCTTTGCTCATATCCCTCTTTCTTTATCAGTTGAATAAACCTCTGTATATAGCTCTAACAAACTACTGCATCTCCAGAGCCATGGTGACCGTGTGCATCAGATTCAAAACCAGTAGTCCGGAAGCTGGTAGATACGTGTCACTGCTTGGGATGTTTGCTTACTTTGGCCTTTCGCTCTTCTCACTAGATGATTGATCACATAACAGAATATAATTTTCAAAAGCTGTGATCACCATAATTTCCTAAATCCTGGACTACTCCTTTTGTGGAATTGTAGCACAAGCGATGGGAGGACTAGTTCCTATCTTCAGGACCTCATTCTTGCTTTTATAGGACTATTTTTGGAGCAATAAGGAATTGAATCACCCTTAGCTCACACAGTCTTTAGACTGCTGTGACTGCTATGGAGATTGTAGTCTGTGGTGATGATGGTGCTGGGGAGTGAATAATTGCCCAGTGCGTATTTTGCACAACCTAGTATTAATATTGAACACACTACTTGGCAACTATAAAAAGTCACTTGTTTCTAAGCATCCCTGATCTAATCAGGATTCAAACTCCTACCATCTCGTATGTTCTCTGTAAGGGCTTTACATGACTAAGAAGGTGCACTCAGTGCTGCTGTCCAGCAAAAGAGAATCATGGTGCCTGCACCATTTCCCTCCAGAAATCCATCTGCTTTGTCCAGGATGCAGGGTCATGGGGCAAGGAACAGAGAAGGCAGCAAAGCAGAGAAAAATAGCGTAAAGCAGGAGATGCACATCTGCTCATTCTGCACTGCATTTTATAACCAACACCCTGGAAGAAAGTAAAACATCAAGTAATATACGAAGCATGACCATTGATTTCTATTTAATAGTCTGTACCTTTTTCTCACCTGGGGACAGTTGAATTCCAAATATTTATGGTTGACTGTACAGAAAATGCTAGAATAAGCCTTTCTCTGCTTCTCTTGGGTTGCAGTGTCCTAAAACGCAGAGCCTGTGAACTTCAGAATGTATTTGAGAAAGACATAAGATGCGATGCAATCATGTGAAACTCTGAGGTGTGAAAAGTTCTTCTCATGCAGCAATTATCAAGTAATTCTATTTAGTGGTTCATCGACCTCACTTTAAAGTTGATTATTTCTCCTTGGAACCATTCTTGTTGGTCTGTTCATGCAACTATGCAACTGTTTTTGAGTAGTGGGTCCAGGGAAAAATGTTTTCCCTCAAAAGCCAGAAGTACCTTGAAATAATTGAGACACACTATAAATGCAGTATATTGTGGATATGGAGTAGTAACTCCCGAATGAATCTAGAGCATGGAAATGTAGCATCACATTTTAGTACATGGCATAAAACATATCATGTACTTTTAAAAGAGTGTAAAAGATATCAAAAGGGTTAATGCAGTATTTTGAACAGATATCTTACAGCAGTCTAATATTACAGGAGCTGAGATCACAGTGCCTAGAGAAAACATTGCCCAAAACTTTCCACTTACAGTGTTCTTCGATTGGTTATAATTTTCCCCCTTTAAAGCTTAAGAAAAGAGAATTCTTCATACAGATCCTCTGCCAAAGACTCTCTTTGAGTAATGTTTCAGCTAGGACATCTTATCCTCTCTCCAAAATAAGCAAGCTAAGGTACTTTATTATGTGAAAACATGAATTCTAAAGGAATTGATAGCCAACTTGCTGCTTTCTTTTTGAGTTAGGGAAGATAGAGTTAGTGGTGTGATGGAAGGAGTGATGGGCAATGTCAGCAATAGCAGTCTTATCACTTACAAGAGTACAAATAAAGCACTAGGAAAAGTTTTGCAAAGACCTACTTTACAGTTCCAAAAGGATTGACGTATTTATTGAAAGGAATTGTTCATTAACTAAGTAAAATTTTAAAAACTTATAAAACATACAAGATTTTCCCATCACGTGCAGATTGTTCAATCTTCAGACATAGTTAATCAGTAATTTAGAAAAATATGGGATGGAGCCAATGAATTTGGCAGTATTGATTTAATAATCCCCAGCTTTTATTTAGTTTTGTGTTTGTGTGGGGCTTTAAAGGTTGGAATGAGAGAACCTACAAAATCATCTCTGTTAAAGACATCTGCAGGTGCTGATGAGATTAAAATCAATCAAATAATCTGGTTTAGAAAAAAAAAGTTGTGCTTCCACCAGGTACAATTCTCTGAAAATTGTACCCTTGAACTTCATGGACAAGAGCAGTTTCTTCAGAAGAGAAGTGATTTTTGTAACGTGTATGCCTACATGTCAGTGTGTCCTGCGTGTAACTGACACGAGGTGCTATTTCGCCCCTCTCTGTTTTTGTTGAGCCAGATCTGACACCGCATTTGCTAGGTAGTACAAGGACATGAACAGCTTCTGCTGTTTCCAGGAGCAAAGGATCTAAAAGGTCACTGCAGCCAGGGTCGTTGCTTCTGGTCTGGTTTGGCTATTCAGAACTTCATTAAATGCTTCTCAGGTGCTTTCACTTCTTAGGTCTTAGTTTATCATTTTGAAGTATGACTTACGTTGTAGTCTCCATGTTATACAGTTAATCTATTTAAACAGCACTAATAACTGAAACATCTTGGTAGTTTATGGCTTCATGTGTCCAGCTGCCTGCTCGTGTACTGCATTTGGCTCTAAGAAAATTGGAGCCCTAAGCTAGGCGCTATTAAATTAACCCAGTTTCTAATCTGCCTACTCACTTTTAAATAATATATTAGTCTAAGAATTATTTGGGCCTAAGTATTAGGCATTAATGTATAAATTCAGTGTATAATTCATTAATCAGATGAATAATTTCTAAAGTATCAACAGAAGTAAAGAAGGTCTTCAGGGACATGTGCTTATATGCATATGGACATGATAATGTACAAAATTATCATCCTAATACCCTATTGTGACTTGTGCTGATACAAATACTGCACAGAATGCAACTGAACATTTGCCTCTATGGCTTGTTTTTCCTGTTGAAGCACATATACATGGCCTAAAATAGGTTGACGTCTCTGAAAGTTGGGATAATCAGCCGCATAAGATAAACTTTTACAGCTCTTGAAGTTGAGGCTAAGTCTGTCTCCCAATAGGGAGGTACTTCCTTTAGGGCGTCCTTCCTTGCTTTCTTTCTTCATGTATTTATTTAGGCTGGGTTACATAACTGTAGCCATATTTTGAATTTTTTCTGAACTCTCTCAGACATTCTTCATTCTTTATTTCTTATCTGACCCATATCTGGACGTCCTGAAAATACTGTGACCTTCTATACAAGGGTGGATCATTCTGTATAGTCTCCCTTTCCACCCCTCTCCCAATCCTTCTTTGGTGAAATAACATCTCCCCAATACTACCTTTGTTGCAGGGACCCCTCATTCTGCATGTGAGAGAGCTAATTGTCCTGCTGGGTAGTTGCATGTGGGAGTCATATCGTGAGCTCCTGTTGGTCTGTCTGGTGGCAACCTGGTGATCAGTCATTTTTGAAGGCCAGGCTAAGAAAAATGCATGTAGTCAGGTCTTGTGTTATTGTTTGAGGAGAGACCCATGAGTTGCAAACCATCAAAAGGAAGGGCCTGTGTCCTGTTGTGTCTGGTGGCTATAACATTGCAGTTTTTGAATGGTTGTGAGACTTTTTGTCAAGTTAAACAGAACTTTTCAACAATTTAACTCTGTACAGTACACAGTTCCCCAGATGGGGGGAACATCCATGGAGACACTCCATGTAACATTTCAAGCTGAATACCGAATTTAACCTCCTAAGCACTTGGACTGTAAAATGACTTCTCTCACTCTCCTCTACAGTCCCTGTATCCTTCTGCACAGGATATGAAATGCCATAGCTGCATTTCCATCAAAGTCAAAAAATGGCAGTGGCTTCCTGCTTCTACATCCACTCGCTGGCCCCAGTCTAAATTGGGCTTGAGGAGTCAGGAGGAATTTATTTCTGTTTGCATTTACTAGAGAAATGGCAAATGAAGTTGTGTCAGCAAAAGATGTAAGTGCAGCCCAAGCTACCTGTGCATGCGAAGATAAGCAACATATGCAGGTGCTGCAACGTGCACTCTTGTGGGAGCATTTCACATTATGCTTTTTGCAAGCTACTCAGAATGGACGATTTCCTCACACTCTCCTGTTTTAGGAAGCTTAACTGTCATGTGCGAGGAACTTAGGCTTTTTCTGAACAGCTAAGTTTCTTTTGATTCTTGCTATTTGCATATGACTCAAAATTTAGATTAGGAGCTTACTAGAGAAATGGATGTACTGAAGTTCTGTTTGATATATAGTGGGAATTGAACACATAATTTGCTTAAATGCTTTTATGATTTTACATCAAAAGCTACTTCTGAAAAGCGATACATAGATCCTGGGATTTCTTGAGATGGTTCTGAACATGCACGAATTAGGAGGTCATTTTCCATGCTCAGAGTGACAAATATTTTGGTAAAAGCAAGTTATTAACACTCCCAGAAACCATGAAGGGAAAGAATTAACAGTTGGAATTGTGTCACAAAAACATGCTGGATAGTAAACTGTGCAGAAGTTCTCTTCAATAAATTTTTAGTTCAAATAGACTCTGTTTGACTAATAGAATCTGTTGACTAATGTCATGACATGGATTACAAAAGGAGTTGGGACTTGTCATACTCTTGTTAGCCCAGTGACATTCTGCTTTTCAAATAAACAGTGAGATCTTCATCCTCCTTCCCATTCTGTACATGAAATCAATTTCTGAGGTGTGGTTTTCTTAGATGCATGCAAATAGCAACACTTGAGAATATTACGGTCTTGCAAAAAAGAGCCTTCAATGGATTCTTCTTGTGTGAAGTATTTACCATCAACAGATGTTGCAGAATTTCAGTAGAAGTGGTCTAGAATGGGGACGGAATGTGTCATTCCCCTCTTTCATTTCAGATGGTATAAAGTATTGCCGAAATCCTGATTCTCCTCCAGGTTAAATTGATGCAATCTCCTTCTAGGATTTGAATAATTTGGGGCCTTTTTTTACTTGTCTCTGTGTGTCTCATTTTTGAGCCAGTCTGGAATTAGCCAGGTTAAAATACTGCAAGAAATAGTTCCTGCTTTTGTTCAAGGATTTCAAAAAAGCTGGTAAGTTAAGGAACCTTCATTACAGGTCTATTAGGTAGGAAGATTGTAGAAATGGATAGACGAGGGCTAAGTGATTAACATAGGATTCCTGATGTGGTGGCTTTGTAAAGCAGTCTTTCCTGTCAGTACACAATTGCATGATCATGTTGTCATCTGATGTTATGGGATCTCTGGTTTTGCCAGCACCAGGTTTGGGTGAGAAGGAAGTTCAGCAGCAAGATCCTGCTGCACCTTCTGCTGAGAGATGACTGTGGGGAAGTGTGGGTGAGAGACTCTTGGAACTGGCCTGAACCACCAGGCTGCCTGCAGTTCCCACAAGCATTTGATGATTTAGCAAAAAATTTCAAAGGGTACAGAGTACTCTGGCTGTTAAGACGGCAGTGTTTCTTAAATTAGAACCTGTACGTTTTTCCTTTCTTTCATGGAATGGGGATTAAATCTTGTTATCTCTTCAGAAAAGTATTTTTTCTCCTCTCATGCACTCTTGTCTTGTCTGATTCTGAAATGCGCTAACTAATTGCTGGGATCTCTTAATGCTAATTCTCCTGAAAGTTCAAGGATGTTGTGCTTGGATGTCTGCTAATTAATTAAAGGTTATGAGTTGGCTCTTAATCAAGGATTTCTTCTGAAATCAAAAGCCCCAAATACTCAAAGTGTATAATGTTCATTGTTGAAATGGGTATGTAATGAGCCTATTAGCACATTAAAATGGATCTCCATCTGTGATCTAATAGATGCAGTCTAGTACAATTGCTTATCAGTGTGTAAATCAAAGCTTTGTCACCGGGCCCAAACATGGATGCTGCATTGCTCTGTGTGTGTGCAGTCACGCGGTCAAACTGCGTGGCAACAGGACGCCAAAATAACTGGAGATTACTGGGGAGTGACTCTGGATGTTGTGGCTCTGGCACACAGTTATGGCAGTCCACATGTGAGAGCAGACAGCATTGTGCATGTGGCAGATGTATAATGCAAGGTGTGCTTGATTTCTTTCCTGAGCTACCACCTACATGAGCTTGTTTGTGTAGCAAAACAGACAGTATCAGGAAAACAGCTCTCCTTTTGTGCTGGTTTATTTAGACAGCAAGAAACACTTTGTTGTAAATAATGTCTTTGATCTCATAAATTAGACCCCAGATCTGTGGAAGGTCTTTGCACAGGTGTCACTGCGAACAGGGCAACTACCTAGAGAGGCATGTGCTGCAGGAACAGGGAGAGCATGGAGTTCTTTACAATTAGGCCCTTCAGATATTCCCTTGGAGCTCACACCACAAAGAACATAGAATCAGAATAGGTCAGGTGGAAGACCTTCAAGATCATGAGGTTCAACCATTGCATGTTTAGTCCTCTGACAGATACCTAGTCCTGGACTCACATACATGAGATAGATTGGACATTTGAGCTGTGTTTATTTTCATCACCTATATATGTTTCCCCGTATTATTTTAGGTGTTGCAATTAAATCACATCTTAGCTGAATTTTCTGTTCCCTCAGTCCCATTTTTTTAAAATAAAAATGCCAATCCTTTTCAAATATTTATTCTTGCCCCCTCTGAGGGCTATATTCTCCCCCTAGTCTAATACTCTTTTTTTATTTTCTCTGGTATTTTTTGACATGGAGATGCCTTGGGTAGAAGTTTGCAGAGGAGCACAGAAGGGAAGTCCTGGAGAAGGAGAGATTCAGAGGGGACCTTATCAGTCTCTGTAACTACCTGAAGGGAAGCTGTAGACAGGTGGGGTTTGGGCTGTATTCTCAGGCAACTAAGTGATAGAATAAGAGGGCATGTCCTGAAGCTGCACCAGGGGAGGTTTAGGTTGGATGTTAGGAAGCACTTCCTCATGGAAAGGGTGATCAGACTGAAAGGGACTACCCAGAGAGGTGGTGGAGTTGCCATGCACTTTTAAGAGAAGACTGGATGTGGCACCTAGTGCCATGGTCTGGCTGACTGTGGTAATGTTAGGTCATAGGCTGGGCTTGAAGATCTCAGAGGTCTTTTCCAGACTCAACAATTCTGTGATTCTGTGAAGTAAGGGGCCAANCTCATGGAAAGGGTGATCAGACTGAAAGGGACTACCCAGAGAGGTGGTGGAGTTGCCATGCATTTTTAAGAGAAAACTGCATGTGGCACCTAGTGCCATGGTCTGGCTGACTGTGGTAATGTTAGGTCATAGGCTGGGCTTGAAGGGGTCTTTTCCAGACTCAACAATTCTGTGATTCTGTGAAGTAAGGGGCCAAATTGCCCACTGCTCTCTCCCATGAACTGTCTTCTCAGCTTGAGCATGAGCTTTGTCCTTCCACACCATTTCCTCATTCCCACGATCTCTCTCTCCATGATCTAGCTGTTCAGTCTGTTACTGAAGTCTGAGTGGCTGGAAACCAAGGATCCTTTTCTACTTATGGGTCTGTTTTTGTCTAGGTGCTGGTGATTAATAGTCTTTTCCCAGCTATACTCACTTGTGTGTAAATTATTTACATAACAAAATGTAGCAGGAACACACTTGGATTATTACAGATAACCTAATAGTATCTTTAGGCAAAAGTTCAACCTTGAGGACTGCCACCACTAAATCAATGCCAGTTTCTCCTGCCCAGAGATGGCCAGCAGGTACAGTTCCATAACAGCTGAGGTTGCTACGTTAACGTGGCAAATTTCCTCCAAGCAATCAAAACCAAGATCAAGCTGCAGATCTGTTTCCACAGGATATTTCTAATCCAAGGCTAATTTGAGCCAGTTTATAGGAGCTACCAACCTGTATGGAAAGGCTTTGTAGGAGTGGAATAAACATTTATTTATACAAGTATCAGGCAGGTACACAGATTTATTTGGCAATTCGGAATCAGTCAGTCATGATCGCTCTTACATCCCCACTTCATTATTCCTCAGAAATGTAAAGTACTTGTTCTTTACACCTTGAGGAATATGAAAATGTTAGGCCAACCTTTAAAAGTGCTTGGTCAGTGGTTCTCAATATCTCATATTTCATCCGGCTGCTCAGACTGTATAATTAGGATATTAGGACATGCTCTTGATTAGATAGATACACCTAATTGTAATGCAGATTCTACTTTCTAGAAATCTGAGTGTGCTCTAGTACCTGCTCTTTTAGTGTGCCCAAGGAGAATTGAAGTTCTCCGTAACTAAGCCATAGCTACACCAACTGCATGTCTCAATAAATGGCAAAAACACAGCATGTCTTGTACAAGTTAATACTGGCTAAAACTGACCTCAGCTTTGAGCGGTAGCCGTCTGGATTTATCACACAGGAAAACAGCTTAAGTGTGCTATTACAGCATTTTTTTCAAGAGAAAGTGGTGCGCTCTTGAAACTTTTGATAGAGTGCACACAAAAGAAATAATCCCAAGAGTCTTACACTGTCAAATCACAAATATCTTCATGTGAAGACTAGATCTTCTCCCCTTTTGTAATCCAGGCAGATAGGACTCATATTCTGTTGCAACACCAGCAATTGCAAACAAACCAATTCCTATGCCATTTGAGTGCAGTGGCTGGTGCCTTGTTAGCAGGCACCCAAGTGGCAGGTACCAATGCTGCCAGGGAGGCTGGAATCTGTGCTGTCTGGCCTCGCTCTGGCAAGGAACTGAATGCTGAGCTGTCTGATCTGATGGGTGCCACCCACACATAAATATTCTACAACTTCACAGAGAGTAATAGCCTTTATAAGTTGTATTTTGCCAACTCCTGCAGTTTTATGGCAAGCGTTACAGTATTTGATAGATCTTAAACAAACACTACAATCCCTCTCTTGGAGTTGACAGGGAACTACTGAGTTTTGTGAAAAGACAGTTTCTTCTTTGTGCAGCAGAGGTGGGAAAATTAAAGGAGAACGAACCCAGCCTCCAGTATTTGGTCTTAGAACCATGAGATTTCAGAACTGTATGGACTTGAATGTTTGCCTGTGAGCATTTGGAGAAGTGAGCTCCTCTGTCAGGTTGGCACCAACTTGGCTACGCCCTTTGCGGTTTACCTCAGCCAGGGATGTTTGCAATACCCGACTTTGCCTGACCCTGGGATTTAGTGCACTGCAGGGGCTGGACGGCAGCAATGACCAGCAGATTAGCTTGCTACAGTGGTGGCAGCCATGAGCTGCCATAGCAGTGTTTCCAGTTTAAAATTTTACCTGATTTAGCCAGATCTTTTTAAAAGAAATTTTATTTCCATTTTTTATGTAAGGAAGTAAAGACAAAAAAAATATCATCCCCTTTTCTTCAGTCCCCCTACTTTTTTTCAACCAACTCCTGTCAAAGAGCAGAGAAGAAATAGAGAGAAGAGCTGGCCAACAGCTAGAATTTTTTTCCTGATCTTTCAAGGAAGTAAATACCATTTGGTGAGGATGTTGCACTCATGTACACAAGTGTACTTTCACCACATCCTGCCTGAAAACACAGTACTATATCCTCTGTAACCTGCTAGCATGTCACTAACAAGTTTCAGCATCTGCAATGAGCTGCGTACAGTATTATGTTGCAGTTGTTCTATTTTTGTGCCAGTTGTGCTAGCAGCTTAGAGCTTAGCTAATGTACCATTGACAAACGGCCCTGGTTGAAAGGAGGCAGTATATATTACATAAATTCATTTACATTGTATGTATTCATTTAGAAATGATACGCAGAAGAGAAAAATCAGTGCTTTTCAAATCAAATATGACAAATTCACCAGCAGAAGATACTTGATTTTCTAGCTTTTAAAAGCAGGCAAGACATTTGTCATTCTGATGTATTTTGTTGTAAACTTAAAATGACTAAAATATGTTCTAGAGATGATTTTTTTTTTATTTGATTGGGCAAACTGTTCTGGTGGGCCTTTTCCTTTCTTCAATTTACAAGTCTGTATCTTGAACGCTTTAATTGAAGTGCCACAAAAAACTTTGGTATGCTTTGGGCAGTGTTAATGAGACACCTGCATTCCACAGAAATCCTACTCTTAGTTGAAGAGTGAGAACCCCAAAATTGCTGCCCAGTAGGCACATTTAAGACCCTCTGTACAAAACAACACCTTGAACTATTTGAGACAGCTCAAGTGGGTGCAGTGCAGAAGAGGGCCTTGCTGAGGTCCCAGCTGCAGAGGCTTGGTCCCATCACTTCACAAAGGCTGTAAGTTGTTGAGGGTGTCACTCCCCATTAACAAGACTTCCGAGTGTTGTCTGCATTGCCTTGGATTTTTATCTGATAACACTCTAGTTGCTTGAGTGTAAACTGATAAAATAAATGTTAATTCTTTCCCCAAGGACATTATAGAATCCTGATTCCACTAGTGTTCAGCATTGGAAAAAGAGAATGGGGGATTCAGCCTTGCCATGGAGAAGTTTAAATCACAGTTTAAATTACAGCTCCCTGTTCATTGTCTTTGGTGAATTTATTTAGTGAAGAAAGAAATGTATTATTTCTTGGAACTATTTACAATATTTACAATAACTTGAGTTAATTAGTATATATAATAATAACAACTTATACTTAATATATGTTAACTTAATAGTTGCAACTGGAAAAATGTTCAGGAGTGAGCTTTATAAAAATGGCCAGTGCTTTTCTTCTGTGTTTTTAACCAACTGATTAGAGTGGTCACTCAGGGTGCAGAAATTCCAGGTTTAGTCTCCTTCTCTGCATGAAGGAGTTTGGACTCACAGCTCTCTCACTGCTTAGGGCAGCACTGAGACTATCAAGCAGTACTGTGTTCAATGCTGGAGGCAGGACTCTCTGAACCCCTATGCTGCTCCATTTTTTGCAAAGCTCCTGAATATTCATTTCAGCAAGGGCTGGAGCTCTGCTGTCCCACCTATCAGGTGAGATGTGTCTCCACGAAGTCACTGTATCTCACCTCCTCTTCATTGGAGTGGCCATAAATATTGAAGCATTTTGTATGAAGAGCAACACCACTAGCAGGAGAAACTGAAAGGGCGACCCACATCATAAGGCTTTGTGACTTACCTGGGAAGAGGACTCAGGTGAACTTTAGGCCTGGGTAAGAGCAAGGGAGGTTGGACAAATTAAAAGAGCACTGTCTTTTCTACAGTGAATTCCCTTCCCTGCCACACACTTGCTCTTCTAGTTCTGTAGCAGAACTGCAAATTCAATTTCCCATGTAACATTAATCTGAACAGAGAAGATTTGTGCAAGTTAGGACATGGTGAAGCAGCAAAAAGAAAGCGAAGGCAGAAAATCATTGTGGAAGGAGCAGCTCAGAGAGGTTGTGTTTTTCTTTATCAGAGAGGGTATTGGTAGGATGAGGAGTAAGAGGTTCAAGCTGAAGGAGACTAAATTTAGATTAGAGACTAGGATGAAATTCTTCACTGTGACAGTGATAAGGCACTGGAACATGTTTCCTAGAGATGTTCTGGATGCTCCAAATATGGAAGTGTCCAAGACCAAATTGGATGAGTCTCTTAGCAGCTGGGAGTTGTCCCTGCCTATTTCAGGGGGGTTGGGACCAGGTGATCTTTAAGGTGCTTTCCAACCCGAACTACTCTGTGATTCTAAGATAATAGATCAAGTTTATTTAGACAGATGCTTAGCTGTCTCTGATATTAAATGGGGCAATACTGAGACTAGAAACAAGGAAGGAAACCTGGGTATTTGTAGCTGTTGGTTTTCTATAGCTCTTTTATTAGACTGAGTGAATACAACACAGTCTTGTCAAGTCTTTCATCCCTTCTCTCCTTTTGTGAACCTTAGTGCCCTCAGAGTCTTTCGGAAAAGAATAACTTCTGAGAATCTCTGGAAGTAAACAAGTTAAAAATAATCAATAATCTTGGCTGGTTGATACATGGAGTTCATCACTGGACCAAACAATCAGGGCTAATGCTTGTTGGACTGGGTATTGCTGGGGAATGCCTGGCTGGGTTAAAATGAGCAGCTAGAGGCCATGCTTAGCTGTTAGTGTTAAAACCGCAGACCACTCTTGGCAGTATGGCCTGGCTCAGAGCAGGCAGCACAGTGCTGGCTTTGTGGCTGCAGCCATGTTACCGGGTTTTATTGCGTATTTATGAGCACCACATCATTAGGATGTTTGCGAACTCATGTTTTCCAAGCTGTTACTGGAGGATGCAAATCCTGCTGTTATACAGAATAAAACCTTTCAAATGTCATTAAAAAAAAAAAGTAATTGAAGCCTCCTTGTGACTATCTCAGAAGGCTGCAGTGTGGAATTAGAGGCTTCTGGTGCTTTGTTGAAGTGCCACTTTGACCATTGCTGCTCAGCCCAGGGGCACCTGCTGGGCATTTGCTAGTGCATATGCAGATCATCATGCTCATCAGGGGGCCCCCAGTCAAGCATGTCAGCATCTGTGTGAGGGATGGTCAAACCAAGGGCAGAGCATGAATTTTTCAGCTTGACTTTATCCGAGTTGTAAATCTTTAATGGACAACACATAGTAAGATGTTTGACTTGGTAGTTAGTGAGGAAATGCCACTAAAAGAGGTGATGGAAATGAAGGTAAAGACAGAAATGTTTTCATGCAATCTAGATTGGATTAGGATCTACCTTCACCATGTGTGCTGCTAGGTGATATGCAACAGTAAGGAGGTGGGGTCTTGGTTCCTCAAGTAAATAACCCCAACGTGGGACTAAGGCACACAGTGTAAATAGAACATTTCTGTAAAGAAGAGGACCAGAAAAGTAATAGGCAGACCGCTGCATGGGAGGACTGTCTGCTGTTTCCATCTGAACTGTCATTCAAGATTTCAAGTGGGTATGTGAGGAGTACAGACATCAGCATGAAACCTCCAGAGGGTACAGGTGTACCACTTTCCTGTAGAGCTGTTTATCCCATATTCTTTTTTTTTATCTCCCTGTGCCTCTGATGCAGTCCTGTTCCTTCTGTGTATCTGAGCAAGTTGGTCCTCTTAATATCCTCCACATTAAGCAGAACTCTTTTCTCTTTTTTTTTTCTCTTACTGTGTTCATGATAGTTTGCCATCAGGCAATCATTCTGTTAAGCCAAGGCACAGGTAAGTAGTGGAGGTCTCCAGATTCTTCTGTGAAACATGCTACTTACAGAGCTTGCATCAAGTGGTGGCGCAAAACATCACTTAAATCAAAGGAGCATGGTTTATTAGGTGTCTTAATCTTTGTCTCATGGTGTGCTGCTTGAACACCTACTTGTAGGGACAGAATTATTTTGAAGAAACAATTTCTTGGAATAAGACCATGTTCTTTAGCTTATTGATGCATCTGAAACCAGAAGCATCTTCACAACAGGTGCCAAGAGAGTAAGAGCGGTGAAATGCAAATGGTGCTAATTGATGCAAAAATTACTGCCCTGATTAATCATAAGATGGCTCAGAGACCATTGTTTAACCAGAGTAGGGTTTTCTCCTGAGATGTGGAACCTATTTTTTCTTGTTCTATGCACACTCAGAACTTCTTGTTGCTGCTTAAAGCCCAGAAAGGGGTTGCATAAACATTTTAATATTGCATGAGGTTTCTGTAAGCCTGAATGATCTTATGAATGCTAAAACCATGGCATACAAGCACAAATGAAAGCAAACAGCAAAGATTGTGTAGCCTTATCATCTAAAGGAACTGATAGGTAAACCAGTATGCTTTGCTGTCGTGTCATGTTTTGTTTTCCCTTCTGGGATAATCCAGACCCAAGCCTTAAAAATATTCTGCTTTCCATTAGTATTATTATTTTCAGCATTTCCCTAATATTTCACCTCAGTTAGCAAACTAGTGATTTATCTTCAGATACAGCAATGGACTATGATTGAAAAGATTTTTTGTGAAGAGGACAGATGAATCCCATTGTACTTTCTGATTTTATTAACAGTACAAATAACACTGAAGAATTCTTCAGTTCTTGCTGATACCAGATATATACTATGGTAAAAGAACTGAATATCTGAGCACTACAAATCTGGAACTGAGATAAGGTGAAGACTCTGAATGGTAACCAGTTAGGACAACAATTCACAGAGTAGATGGTGACTCCTGTCATGGGCAATGTTTTGGCAACATCCTCTGTGGAGCAGCTGTGCCGCAAATCTGAGGTTGAGGAAGAAGTTTTATGGTGCAGCTCTGTGTTTGTGCATTTGGTTTGTGCTACAAGTGAACATAATCATCCTGCTGACTTCCAAAAATTGTTGATACCATTCAAACATTGAACGATTATGCTGAATCAGACCAAGAACTTGTGAAGACTGCCAATGGTCACAGCTTTTTTCAAAAAAAAGTCTCAGATCACATATAAAGTGGTGCATCCCTTGCTATTATTATATCCCAATTGCCAGCAATTTGTAGCAGAAGATCTTCTTGAGATGGAAGTGCCATCAGCATCATCTTAGTGAATGGATTTTAACAGATGTCAATATTTTTCATTGCTTTTGAAACCCCTAGTACTTTGCACGACATTTTGTGAGCCTAAGTGTCACATTTTAATAACTAACATTTGAGAAACAGTTGTGTTTTAGAAGTTGTCAGGTGACTTTTACTGTGAACTTCTAGGTGTTGATTTATGAAAAGTAAATACCATCTTTTCCCTGCAAGTCATCATTTCTTATTCCCTTATTATGAATGACTTCAGTCACCTATTTTCCAGGCTGAAGACTTCTAGCCTATTTAAGTTCTCCAGGCTGAAGGTTTTTGTTGACTTTTCTTACTTGAAACTTTTCCTACTTTTTCTTAATTTCTTTTTGTAATATTTTTCTCAAGCTCTTCTTAATTGTTGAGGTGATATTTTCAGGGAACTATGAAGAAGACATCCATAACTCTCCAAAGAGAAGTACTGGCTAATTTAGTCATTGTTACATAAATATACTAAGCTTGTTGATCATAATCTAATTCAATTTTGCAGGAAGGAGTGCTAACTCTTAAGCTGTCCTACCTTCCTAATAAAACCTACTGTTCGATGTTCTTTACTGAAAAGGTTAATAGATACCCTCTGCTTCTTGTCAGCATTTCTCCTCGTTCTTCAGCCTATTCGTCATTGCAGCTGTGATGGGGATACAAATAGGGACTGTGTTTTCTTCCTGCAGTGATAACTGCCCAAGCAAGCAGGAATTGGTAGTGGGAGGATGGAAGGTACTGAAGAGAAATATGGATAATTAGGGAATATGAGTGTGCTTCAATTACCTCAAAGATTTACCATTTTCATCTTCCTTTTCAACAGACATGAAGTGGGCTTTATGTAGATCCCTTATTCTGTATCAATTGTCAAGGCCATACTAAAAAGGACGGCCAATTTCTGTCAATCTAAGTGATTAATATCACAGCAACTGGGTACCTCACAGTCTTTTGGGATAATTATCTTTGCAGTAACTGTTTAAGGGAGATAGGGACCTAATGTGCTATTCACATCCTCAAAACCTTAATATTTAGAAAGCCTCAGCCTGTTCCATGAGGGTACCTAGACCAGCAATGTCCAGAGGCCCATCAGATCATCATCAGGTGATTCATAACAAGTCCTGTGGCAGACAACTGAACCTTGGTCCCCAAGGATAATACTGGCTTTTCTCTTTTCCCAATGAAAATCATGTGCTTTCTCTGTGCGATTTCTAAAGCACAGCACCAACACATGTTTGGCAGTCCAGGACTCCCACTATCCACAGACAGCAGAAGCTTTCTCATAGAGCTTATATATACGGAATTTTCTTCTTTGCAACCACTTCTCTAGGCATTGCTTTCCTTCACTGAATTCTTGAACAGTTTTTGTCTGATACAGTGATTCCAAAAGCAGATGAGACTTACCTTTACAGGGGCAGGTAACTGGGTTTCTGATTTGCAGTTGTCTTACTGAGGAACTATGGAATTGCTTACCATGGCCAAGAGCTGTGGACCTTCTGTGCAGGCAGTTATCCATAGCCTTTCCTTGCAGTGGAGTTGTCTTATACTATCTTAGTTTCTCCAGTTTTTGACAGGGTAACTAAACAGTAAATAATATGGCTGTTGATATTTTATGATGATTTCAGCACATGTGCTGGATTAGCCTCATGTAATGATGAGAATAACATATTCAAACTAATTTCCCCCAGCTTTTCCTCTTTCTATGTCACAACCTAGTAGAAATCTCAAAAGACACTGCTGTCTCATTCACAAGGCAGGAATGACTGCACTTGTCTTCCCTTTGCTGGTTTGCTCTTTGGTTGGTTATGTGTGCTGTTCATTGCAGGTCCAACCAAAACTAGATGTTTTATAAAAGTTGTGCAGAGGTGGTGGTTGATAGAGTTTTCAGGTGTTTGTTATGTACATGGTGTTTGTCTGAAAGAGGGACTCATGCTGAAGGAAGCTTCTTAGTAGAAGTCCGTTGCATCAAAGCTACCAATTTTTATGTGAACTGAAGGGCTTCAGAACCATCCAAGGGCAGATCCCGTGTGATAGGATTACAACTAATTGTGGAGTGGCCAAAGGTAACACTACTAACACAGAGCCACCTGGCCTCTAATGGCAAAGAAGGGATGCTCTGTACAAAGAATAGGGAGAATTTGTTACTTTGCAGAAGTAAGACAAAGCTCAAGTAGGAGGAGTGGTATATACTGGGTCATGATGTTTGCTTCTCCACAGTCTCAGTTATAATATTATTTAGGATTAAATAACCCCTTACAAAAGTAACTAAGATTCCCTTTCTGCTTCCAATGGTTACTGCTGAACCCTGGTCCTCTGCTATTAGGAAACCTTGTGTTCATTTCCAGCTGTAATTTCTTAACATCAGATTGTATTAGTTTGTTCACTTGTCAATAATGCTGTTGGGTTTTAATGATTCTGTTTCTCCTTGCTGTTTATCTCCAGACATATTAAAGACATGAGTCTTCCACCTTTTCACCCTCTAGTTCTTTTTGATACTTGGTCTCCTTCTGTATTTCTGTGCACACCAATAGCCATCCTTCTGACGCAGTTCGACTCATCTAGTGGAATGTGCCAGAGCAGATCTGCACTGAGACATGTCTTCTGTCTCATTTTGACTGACAATTAATATGAATTATTAAATGTATGGCAATACAGGCACTTCCTCTGTAGTCTGGTACTTGTATCCAGACATTCAGCTTTTCATTTAAGGCTTTATGTTCCTCCTCCTCTTCCCAGAAGGGTGAGCTACTGTCATTATGAATAACACTGAAGTAGTCTGTTTCTGCGTGCAGGTAACTCCCTAAAAAACAGCTCTGTAGTATTAGTTGTTTCAGTTCGACAGACTTTGTATCTAAAAACATTAGTAGGAATGGTCTGAAGATTTCGTGTTGTGCCTTCTCCTTACAGGACTGCTGGTGATCACTACTTTCCTTTCACCTAGTCCTTTGGTTCTCTCTCAGCAACTCCACTAACTGTCAGTGTTCTCTATCTCCTAGACTCCCTCCATTGTGCTGTCTCAACTATTTTGGCTGTGTAGAAAATCAGTTACCTTGGCAAATGTATATATTGGACCCAGCAGCTTTTACTAAACCTTTCAACCCTTTTTCCATTCCACCCCAGTCTTACACACTTCTGAACTTGTTTAGCCTTGAGTTTTTCAGGCTAACAGGCCTGTAAAGTCTGAATCACCCACCTTTTTACTAAATGTAAGTGCTTTATCTCTGCTTATAGGGTACTACCACAGACTTGATGGGTCTCTTAAAAAAATCTTTGCTTCCAACATGCAATTCCATGTGTCTTATGGCAGAGAGCAAATAGGAACAGTCTGTAATGCATAAGAGGAGACTGAGCAGAGAGGTTGCTGGACAGAAACAAAATTCTGCTTTTCTTTTCCAGTCCAAGTCAGAAACAGCCTCTGTAGTACATAATGGCATAATTAGATACCCTAATTAGTATAAAAATAGATTAGTTATCGTGAAATTGTTTTCTGTTTTTCAGAGGAAATCTCTGTGAAGAAAAGCATTTTGCTTTCATTAGTAAAATAGTACTAATTGCTAATAGTAAAATTTTGACTCAATGAAAACCTTGCTTTTTGAAGTAATAAGCCAGAAGGCTTTTGGAACAGCCTGCCTGGAATGGTGGTCGAGTCACCCTCTCTGGAGGTGTTTAAGAGAAGGGTGGATGTTGTGTCAGGCGACACAGTTTAGTGGCGATAATAGGGTTAGGAAGAGGTTGGACTTGGTGATCTTAAAGGTCTCTTCCAGATGAAACTATCCTATGTTCCTATGAATTTTTCAGTCGAGAAACTTGCAATAAATGGTGGTCTAAGTCTAGAGATGTTGGAAGGACAGGTCCACAGATCTACAGCTTAGCACTTCACTTCTAATTTTAATTTAAATTCTGTTTGTTGTTTGTTTGTTCTGCTTAATTTCTGCCATATTCATGAAGCAGGCAGTAGCAGTAACCTTGGGGTTTTCTGAGGGCAGCTGAATTACACTAAAGAAGGCAAAGTAGAAAAGAGAAACATCATTTACACTTTGTCACTGGGTCTACGATTTGCCGGCTGATGTACATGGACCAATTTGCCTAACTCTTTGCCTCCCTATAAACTGGAACGGCTGGTAAAACCTACTTTTAAAATGAAAGTATTTTGAAATTCCCAAAAGAAAAGTAGTAAATATCAGCAATACATAAGCCTTTATGTCTGATGACTCTTCTCACTGTAGGGAATATGCATTTCCTGTACCTGGCTCTTGAAGATACAAAGAGAAGTGGAGCAATGTGCGTGGGCTTGGAGTTGAAGAGAGGCAGGAGTACATCCATGTCTGTTTCTGAGCTATTTCTTATCTTGTTATGGCTTCATTCCTGCAGCCCTTGCTTTGCTCTTCAGTAGCAGTGTAAGAGTGCCTTCAGATCCTGAATATGGAAATATTCTCAGACCTCAGAGCATGTGTAAAAGTAAAGTTTTCAAGCATAGCATCCACATGCTGCATATAGTGTCCTCTGTGTCTTGCTGTTCAGTGTAAATCCAATGATTTACTCTCTAAGAAGGAAATCTTCTTGTTTTGTGTCATGAATGAGGGAGATTCAGCATTTGGGCTGCCAGCAACAATTCTGAGGTTGCAAGTATGAGAAGCTCTTTAGACCGTTTCCCTGGGTACTGCACTCCTGTCAGCAAATTTAGCATCCCAGTTTTGTCCCCTATGGACAGAAGACAGGAGGAGTAAGGTGACAAGTACTTAGTAATTTCTGTGGCTTCTGGTTGAAAAAGCTTGACGGTTTGGTCAGTATTCCCTTATCCAGCTCTCCCCGGATATAACTTCTGTCTCTAAAGACAATACATGGCTCTCCTGCCATTGCTTTCCAAATTCTCACAGAAGATTTTTTGCATTTTGAGAAGGTGGAGGATAACCTCTAACATTTTCTTCTTTTGCTTTCATGAGGAGTACATGAGCTGCTAGAGCAATAGGATAAAAGTGTCGGCTAAGACTCAGATGAAAGCAGGTTGGAACAAGGTGAAGGTCAGTCTCTTCTCCCAAGCAACAAGCAATAGGACAAGAGGAAAAAGCTGCACATTGCACAAGGGGAAGTTCTGATTGTATATGAGGAAGAATTTCTTCACTGAAAGTGTGTTAGATAATTGGAACAGGATGCCCAAAGTGGTGATGGATCACCATCCCTGGAGGTATTTAAAAGACTTATAGAGATAGTGCTTAGGAGCATGGTTTTGTGGTGACCTGGCAGTGTTGGGTCAATGGTGGGACTTGTTCATAAAGATCCCTTCCAACCAAAGTAATTTTGTGATTTAGTGATATTTTTATTCACAAGTGTGCATGCACCTAAATAGTGAGGCAGCTGGGCATATCAGAGTCTTGTTTCTTCAAGAACATTGCCAGAGATATAACTTCTAAATGATGACTTCATATATTTTAATGTAAGGCACTGTGTTCGGAGGAATGACCGACACGGACATTTGGTACCGTGAATCAGTTCTCAGCAAGGGACTAATCCATCAAGCTTGTTCAGCGCTACAAGTCTGAACAAGATTTTTTTATTCTAGTTGCCAATGTGTCTAGCTCCTGCTGCTTTTAGAAAAAACAGCTTGTGGGGTTTGCCATCGCATATGTCATCATCCCTGGCCACAGTAAAGAGTTTAGAATCTGAGCCTGACTGACTGACTGTCTGTCATGTGAGGCAAGCGCACATCCTACTCATGCAAACCTATTCAGAATTTTAAGGGTACCCTGTGATACAAAAGTACTGTGCAGATAAGAAAACTTGGAAGGCAAAAATGGGGCAGATAAGGATGGCTGCAAAATCCCAGGGATCTTTCATAATTGGTTAGAGAGTTTTTGGTGGTTTGCTTTGTTGTCTTTTTCTGGCATTGGTACGATGCATTTTTTACAAGCCTCAGCAGTTTTAGAAAAGCATTCAGAAGTTTTTGATGCTCATCTGAACCAATTCCATCTAATCAGAACAAGAGCTGAATGTTACTATTCACAGGAAGCAATTGTATTCATAGAATTTCTAGTGTCCTCAATTTGTCCTCTGACAGAAGCAACTTTTATTAATCTGTCCTTTCACTGTTATTGATTGACCGTTTATTATGCCAATGCATCCAGCTTATGTTTACGTATAAGCTGTTCAGTGAATGGCATTGACAGTCATAATTTGAAACTCCTATAGACTGAGTGAAAGCACTGTCACATTCCTGTCACTTGCCATATTCCAGCATTCAGGGTAACGGTGTAAACTTCCGCTGCAAAAGCTTGTGGTATCAAGTGTTAGTATTTCTCTCACATTGCTGCTTTGGGAAGTCCTTGTATTAGTAGACCCAGCACCATACAAGAAAAGGCCACAGAAGTTTGTGGATCATAGAATGCTTTAGGTTAGAAGGGATCTTCTAGATCGCTAGTTCCAACATTCCTGCCATGGGCAGGGACATCTTCCACTGATTGGGTTGACAGTCCTATCCAACCTGGCCTTGAACACTTCCAGGGAGGGTCTGCTGTTGGATTGAACTCATGTACGGGGTTTTATTGTGGTGCACTTCAGGACTACAAAAGACAGCTTTCAGCTAGCTTATCCATGGCATCGTGAGCTCAGAGCTGGGTTATGAACCTTGCCCTTCAGGTGAGCTTTGCAGCATGTGGTGGTTGGAAGCTAAGTGCTACTTTAGAGCCAGCACAATATGGATCTGTTATGGTAACCATATTCCACATGATGTGACTGGGAGTTGACTAAGGAATGCTAAAGTATTCAAAGTTCATTAGGGTTGTTAGTTAATGCCAGGCTGGGCTAAAACTGTCAAGTATTTGGCTTCCTTTTTTCTACTTGTAGTTGTGCCAGATGTGTAAGAACCGTCCTCCCAGAGTTACTTATGTATCATGTGTCTAAATGGCAAAAGGCAACGAATAAACAGACATTTCTTCAGCTCATTATTTTTGTTTCGAATCGGCAGCATGATGAAGCGCAGAGTTCAGCAGCACTTCTCTTGGAACAGACACTACACGTGGCCTTTCCCATAGGTCCTCTTTTTCTTCACGAGAAATGTGATTGTGTGCTCTCAGCACAGCAGAACAGCAACTGCATAACTAATATCTACAGCAGCTGTCCAACCTGTAATCGCCAGGTTTTAAATAAATGCACTGCCAGTGTAATGGCTATTTAAACAACTTAGTGTAGCTCACTGAGAGTCACTGAGAATGCAGCCCTGCTCTGTAAAGGGGGCTACAGTTTTCCCTGTACATTACATGTCACCAATCTTCTCATACCTTCTCCTCTTTGTAACCTCTCTGTACTGCTGTGGCCACCTCAACCTTTGCTCAAGTCTGTTGCATCTGGTATGTAATTTCATACATTCATAGAATGGTTCAGGTTGGAAGGGACTCTAAAGGTCATCCAGTTCCAACCCCCTGCCATGAACAGGGACACCCCCCACTAGACCAAGTTGCTCAAGGCCCCATCCAATCTGACCTTGAACACTTCCAGGGAGGGGGCATCCACAACCTCCCTGGGCAACCTGTTCCAGTGTCTCAGTACCCTCATTGTGATACCAATGAGCTCTGGTTGTCATCTGCTTGCCTCTCTGATGACTGTATTGCCTGGTGTAGATAATAAGAGCTATCAAGTCCTTCTGTTACTGTTGACATAGGACTGGAAAGAGCCCAGGGTTTGTCCATGGGTTTAGTAAGAGAAAATAGCAGTTTATCTGAGAAGCAATCTGGTGTGGGTTTGAAATCAGTGAAGAGCAATGACTGAGGAACCCAGTGGTATCATCGCCACAAGCAGGTTAGAAATCACAATTTATGTGGCTGTAGCAAGTACATCTGAGGGCTGGCTTTTTTTTTCTTAATCCTTGGTTTTGAATGAACAATTTTCTTCCAGTTGCATATTCAGTGCTCTGCTTCAGTGTAAAAAGCTGTTTGATTTCACAGTGGGGTTATCGTTTCCCTGTAGAAACAGTAGTTTCTTGAGCACTGCATGTTAATATCAAGTCTGTTGTTGTCTCCAGGTCATTTAATAACATTTCATTTAAAATAATTTCTTAGCCATTTGGAAGTGGGCTGGCAGAAGGGCACAGTGATATGCAGATGATACAAGCCCTCACTGCAAACCTAATAGCTGAAAGAAGGTAAAGATACAGCTCATATCCTGACACATTACTTGTGTTTGGCCAATTTCCTCTTTGGGAGCTTGTGCTTACAAGCTGCTTGCTGAAAGGTTACCTGTAGGGCCTGATGGCAGCTCTTGTGAGGGTGATAAATTAACACACCGCATGCTAATCTCAGAACAGCTACTTGCAAAGTATAGCACTAATCAGCAAGGGAGAGTCTGGCTGAACTGTACTCCTTAGTTGTTTAAGGAAGAAAATAAGACGTGCACAATGTTCTCTCCTGAAGCCGAAGAAATAACCCTCCATGTTTTTGGGAATCAGCTTTGTTAGCTGGGATTGGTCCTGCAAAGAGCACCGAGTACTGACAGTGGCTTATTAAATGCTACTCTGGGGAGGCTGTGCATTTGAGGGAGGCTGGACTGTTTGATAAAGTCCTGGAGTGAGGCGGAAGCTCTGGGAGAACCCAAAGCTGAAGAGATTTTTTTTTGCCAAACCTTACTCTGTTCCCATTTTAGTTGGGTTTGTTGTTGTTCTTGTTCTTCTCTAATTAAACCAATTTTTGGGAAAGTTGAAGAGAGAACAGTAGGGAGGAAAGGATGCAGGAGAGGGAGTTAGAGTCATTTTCTGGACCACATTTGGAAAATTTGGAGAGTAATGAGAAGGCAACATATTTGGGAGTTCCTGGGATGAAAGAGTAGTTGCAAATAGCCTTACTGTGGCATCATCTGTTGGGCTTTATTATCCCTGTTTGCTGATGACATTCCTGACAGGCCTTGAAACATGTTGGGCATTTCTCCATTTCCTTTCTTCTGGTTAGCTCCCCAGCACGCTTTGTCTAAAGCCTAGTGTTACAGCCAGAGCCAGAAGAAATGCAGTTACTTGAAAATACATTTTGAATAATGCTGCATATATTTTACAGATTTTATGACCATTCTGTAATATTCTAACTGCCTCCTTCACTGATATACAGCCTCTAGATTTCATCCTATAGTAATGGGAAAAAATACTATATAACTTCCTGGCTCCTCTGCTCATTCTCCAGTTCTTTCTTTCCTTGAAATATGATCTACTTTGTTCTTTCTATTTATGTTCCAAACATATATTATGCACCCTGATCTCTATATGCACTTGCTAGTGCTGCTTACTTGACTTAGAATTATTTGACATTACTGAAGCTAGATAACTAATTTAGCCTTCTTTCTCCAGCCCTTCTTCCTCCTGCTTTCTACTTCTTCCTTCTTCTCTCTCTTTCCCTCTCACCTCTTCTCTCTGACATCTCTTTTCTTTCCTTCTATTCAACTGCCTATCTTTGCCTGCCTGTTTTATTTGCATTGCTGATTGAATGCTCCTAAGATAAAAACAATGCATTTATGAGAAAAGCAGTCCTGCAGACCCACTAGAGCTACCCTGCAAATTGTCAGTCATACAACTGGTTTGAAAATCTAGTTTCTATTTTTTTTTTGTGGGGGTGGGGGGAAACCCCTACCTTAAAGCATTGTGCTGTGGAAGTACAATAACTTGGAACCATCTATTTTGTTTATTACTTTATAATTTATTTCCCCAGTGAAATAACACAAGTGAGCTTTGCCTTTTCTTCTTTGCTTTTTTTTTTAACAGTCATGCTTTGTGATCTGGTTCCTTGGGCAGATGCTGAGTTTCCAAGTGCTACAGAGAGTATTTCATTACTTTATTCCTTTTAATTGAAGTAGTGATAAGAACATTGCTATATAGATTAAATTTCAATGTCTTCTTCTGTGTAGCTCTTCATCTGCTACTGGAAAAGAAAGAAAGTTTTTAACAAATATTTGATGGTTCATGTTTCCATTTCAAAGCCAGATTTGGAAGAATCAATGCTAGAAGCTGTTTCTGGAGAGAGATTGAGATCTACATCATTCCTCTATCCTGAGGATCGGAATAGGCAGGACATTTCCTACACTTTGAAAAAAATGAATTATTAGCAAGTGGGAAGCAGCAAAGATGGCATCCAACCACTTTGCCCGGTAAGAAACAGGAGCTGGCCTTGCCAGCAGGGTGCTGATCATCTGAGAGCCCCAGAGGAACTCAACTGGTCATCCTATGCCTGGGAGCTGTCCTTAAAGAGGGTTCTACTCACCAAGCAAGTACCATTCTCTTGTGGTTTTTTGGGGTTTGTTTGTTTGTTTTGTTTTGGAGGTTTTTTGGTTTTGTTTTTGGTTTTTTTGATGTCTGTATTGCTGCCCTTTTTGATGATACACCTCAGATACCGGCTCTGCAGACACTGACTTTCACGCAGGTGTAAGGGACACCATCCCAAACAGCACCTTTACACTAGAGGGCATTTTGCAAAGTCCCACCAGCTTTGTTTCTAACAATCCAGAAAATCAGCAGGGAGGCTCTGAGATTTCTCCAGTTCTCTTGCAACAGCTCAGCCTACATAGCCCACGTGCCTTTTCCAGGAAATCATGTCTGCCCTTTGTAAGCCTGGAATTCTTCCCCTCATTGTGACTGCAAAGACTGCAAACTTTTCTTGTAGGAATCTGAGTGCGTGCAGATACACATCTTGCATCTCAGACAGATGCTGCCTGCCTGCAAGAGGTCTTCGGTATGCTTTTCTAAAAGCAATATCCATTTCCTTCAAAAAGCTGATCTGTCCCGTTTGTGATGTATTTTCCTTTCTGTAATACTTGCTGAAGCAATAATCAGCCTTTTTAAAATTCTACTCTCTGCTCACTTCTAAACCACTTGAACATTTTCCTCTATCCAGGATCTAAGCAGCTTGCTCCTGTGTTTGCTTCCAGATTTAAGCAGAGGTTTGCATGAATAATGAGCTCATGAAAGTGAAGAATAAATAGAACTATTTGTCCAAACAGTCTATTATTTTATGAACTGACAATATTACAGATTATCTGCAGGGTTTTCTGACCGCAATTCAGAGGAATGCATTCTCTGGCTTTATTACTGCATCTTGTGTGGGTGAGTTGGTCCTGCTTCCTTCCATTTTACAGATATTGCTGTTGTCTTGATGTCACCTAATATTTCGTTCTGCCAGCGTGGTACTTTAGCTCCATTCTAGAGTGTATGTGATGGCCTCAATGTCTTAAGTAGTAGCTGGAATAAGAATTATGACTTCCTGGTTCAGACCTTCTAGAATAATCTATAACCCTGCCTGGACCATTTTGGTCCCATTTGTGCAATAATTGTATACATCTCTGACACGTTGTTCCAGGTAAGAGGAGAATATGGGCCCATTCGGGTTGTCGTTCTCCAAGAGATTTTTCTTTAATAGTTATCCTGATATAGCCAAGATTAAGTGACACTCACAGGATGTTATCTCTTGAATTTTAAGGAGGATGCATTACTCTGACAAGGGTTTTCCATTTAGTCTCTTTCCTGCTACCAATCTTGAGTCTTCTTATGAAACGGACCTCAATTTTTCACCCCACATATAATGGTGATGCTCAGTGGATGAGGGAAAAGCTGTCAGTGTTGTCTACCTGGACTTTAGTAAAGCCTTTGGCACAGTATTTCCCACAGTATTCTCCTTCAGAAACTTCCTGCTCGTGGCTTGGATAAGCGTAGTGTTCACTGGACAAAAAAACGGTTTGATGGCTGGGTCCAAACTGTGCAGATGAATGAAATGAAATCCAGTTGGTGGCCGGTCACAAGTGGTGTTCCTCAGGCTCAGTACTGGGGCCTCTTCTCTCTCTCAATAATCTGGACCGAAAGGAGGTTGTAGTGAGATGTGAGTCTCTTCTCACAAGAAGTAAGTAATACAATAAGAGAAAATTGTCCTAAGTTGCTCCAGAGCAGATTTAGGTTAGATATTAGGAAAATTTGCTTCTCCAAAATGGTTGTAAAGTATTGGACCAGAGTGCTCAGGAAAGTGCTGGAGTCATGTTCTAGGTTTGAGATTCGTGAATCAAAACACAATAGCATACACAATGCTGAAAACCTTCACTTTAATTATAATGCATAAGGCAGATAAAACTCTTATCTACTGCATAAGGCATATGACTACAAGTTCCAGTTACTTATGCAAGACAAATGGGTCATGACTATTACCCACCACCTGGAAGGCGTAAGCTGACCAGCAGTCATTCTTCGTGGGCGTCTCTGCGGAGATAACAGGATCTCAATGATAGGATGCATGCAGCTCAGCTCAACCGCCCAGCAGCAAGGCTTTTATACCAGTCTACAGCCTTGCCACAGAGGGCCAGGATGTGCCAAGAGAGGTGGAGCTGGGAGACAAAGGTCCGCCTTTCCTATATAACACTTTATATAACCCATGTGTGTCTTTGTGCATGTGTGGGGGGCCAGTGGGGGTCTTATGCACCCTCCCACTGTTGTAGTCTCCCTCTAACCCCTTTCTCAGGGTCTGTTTGCCCTCTACTCAGTATGTTCAAGGTTGGTTGTGGCTTTGCCTGGCTCAGGGCCCAAGCAGTGAGGGAAAACTGGATAGCTCCCTGCTCTTTTTATGTCCTGTTATCGGCATGTTGGCCTTCAAAGATCATCTATTTTCACATTCCCTTCACAGTCACTATCCCTGGAAGTATTTAAGAGGCATAAAGATGTGGTGCTGAGGGATATGGTTTAGTGGTGACCTGTCACTGTTGGGTTAATGTTGGACTTGACAATCTTAAAGGTCTCTTCCAACCAAAGTAATTCTGTGATTCTGTGACAAGGACTTATCTCACACTGAGGTTTACTGACACATAGTGCTGTAGGAGGGTACTTATGGAGGAGGAAAAGCTTATATTGCTGTTTCTTGCATGTTTCCATTAATTCTATAGATGTTTATTTCAGATGTTTATTAATCTGATACAGAAATTAAGGTGAATCTTGTCAATCCTATTAGGAAAACTGAATAATCCAAGTGAGACATTAGATTTACTCAGAGCCACACAGGAAGTCTGATTCTGTACTTGGTGCGTGCTAGTACAGTACACTGCACACCTCAGCATGGCACAAGACTGCTTTAACCTTGAGTAGTGGCTGGTGCAGCTGTTCTGTGACTCTGATCAGCAGATGCAGCCACTTGAAAAGGTTGTGAGCAGTTTTGTGGGTTATATGCTTCCAAATCCCACTGGCTCCTCAAGGAAACATTTTGTCAGTGCTCAGGTTCTGCCTCATCTTTCAAGCTGGTCCTACAGAGCTTCCTCTGAATTGCAATGCTTGATGGATTATGAAGGCTGTGATCCAATATCCTGACTTTATTTGCAATTTGATAGCAGTATGATAACTTCCTCCAAGTAACTGCATTGAGAAGATGGAAATACAGCAATCCAAAATGCTGAATAAATATGAAGAGTAGAATCCAAAATAAGAAAGTGCATACAGGAAGATTAAGGAGGCTGGCTAGTTCAAGCTTTCACTATGAGTGGCTCCTGTGTCAGGAGTCCTCCACAGCTCAGTCATGCATAGTCATCACCACTGCTTTTAGCAACCTGTGTGTAGCTGCTATTCCACAGGTACTAAGGCCTTCTTACTGTGATAGAAAAATCCTAGTGTAACCACCAGTCATACTACTACCTACATACCAGGTAGGGTGGGTCTATCATTTCATTAAAGCCTCCTGTCTCTAGAATCTCAGCCAAACTCACAGCCTGTGCCTTCTTTGACAGCAGAATATATTTTCCTTCTACTAAGCCTTGTAATATTACAATGGCTGGTACAAATCCTTTCTTTTGGTACAGCCTGACCAAACTGGAAAATCCGAATGTGGCTGCAGTCCTCTACATAGTGCTCTATTAATGCACATGGAAAGCATAACTCTGAATACTCCATTCTTATGTTAAAGGAAAAAGGATTCTAGGTAGTTAAAATGAAAATGGCATTGAATTAACACTACATTTTCTTGAAAGCCATTGTAGAATCAGGGCTTGCAGCGGAGAGACAAAATCAATTCATCCTTACAATAATTGCGAGGCTGTGATCTTGTTTGCTTAGGTGCTATAGTGATAGACTCAAAAATGGCTCTCGGTAAATACATCATACTTTTTGCATAGTAATTGGCATAACTGGTCCAGGAATTTTTAATCTGGGTGATTCTGCTGCTGAAACAATGTTGAAATTGGCTTTGGTGTGTGGCTTTTTTGAAGCTTTGCCTGATGGTTTTGTAATAGATCATTGTAAATTTGTTTCATGATCCTATTAAGAAAGAATGGAGGGGACTGAACGTTTATCACTATAAAAATTGCCAGTTCATCTGAACGTTCATTCACAAGTGCAAGTCTGCTTTGTTAATCTGCAGTCTCCTTTACCCCTGCCCTTTCCCCCCCTTTGCTGAATTTTTGTGATAAGTGCAGCTATGCTATTTAGTTAATATAGAAAACAAAAGCCCTGAATCAATCTTGTGTCATTAAAAAGTCACTTCTGATCTTTTGACAACCCTGCTAGGGGTGACAGCTTCATTCTCTGGTGTCTCTGGTGGCAAAGACAATTTTACTTTTCGCCATATCTACTCACCTCTGCCTGTGTCCTTCTGGCCCTCACCGTAGCTGTATCAGCTTGCCTATTTGAGCAACTTAACTGGAAGATAAATCAATTTGGTAAGCAGAGCTTAAAAAAATAATCCTCCACATTGTGCTGTTCTTTGGGTACAATCCAGTTCAGGCTGCAGCCCTACAGGCATCTGTATCACTACAGAGTGAGGAAGGTAAACAGAGACAACAGGGCAATCACAAGAGGAAGGACTGAGGTGTCCTTAAGCAAAGAATTGTGGCTGGACTAAATGCAGCCTGAGATTCCATGCTGGCTTGCTGCTGGGGAGAGTAAATCCTTGTGAATAGATTGATAATCTGGCCTAAGATAGGCCACCATTGCTGCATGTGTGTGTTTGTTCGCTTCATTTTAATTGAAGAGTAGTTGCTTAGCCAAGAAATGTGATCTCAACTACTAAAATTGTAGTCAGGAAGGAGGGGGCAATATTGGTAAACAGTTTAATCAAAATGAAAAATGAAAGAACAATTTAAAATAATGACCCATTTCATCTTACTCTTTAGACTCACAAGATACTGAAACTCAGGAGTCGCACTTCTGTCCTCTATCAGCTAAGACATCAATCTAGTAGTCCCACGTTCTTAACTCTGCTTGATTCAGGACAACAGTTTGGTCTCTGAAATACTCTTCCTGTGAGGCTGTGTGGTGCATTTCAGCATTCACTCCCTTCCTTCTAAAGCAGTTGAATTTAGCCTAAAATCACTGTGTATTGATTGGAATGAAAAGCAAAATGTAAACCTGCCCTAGTAGTTGGATTGTGAGACGCTCCTGGGTTCTCCCAGCCCTGCTTACAGCCAGGCAGAGTGGGCACTGCAATCCATCTTTGCTCCACATCTGCGCCTCACCAGTAGGCTATAAATTGCACAGAAAGATCATATTTACTGAGACACTTGCTCTCATGGGATGCCCATTATTTGACCCCAAAGAGAATTTCCCCCCTCTGCCTTTTGCCAGTCTATTGATTTTCTTTCTTTCAGTTTTCCTTCCTTGCCAAATTAGGAAAATACATAATTAACAGGCTTAAATGGACTCAGTGTAAGTTGTAGTCATAGATTCTATGTCACTGTATTGACCCAGCACAGTTTTAGACGTGTTTGAGGCATCCAACATGATATGTATGATAAAGCATTAGCTAAAGCAGTACAGGCCATGCTAAGTAAATTCAGCAATGCGAGTTAACAAGTTATTGTTCAAAGGGAATGTTTCTACACAAGATGACCCAGAAATTTCTTGTTACATAACATTCTTGTCCCAGAGAATTGGAGAAACTGTGAGGTAATTGCAAAATTTGCAAATGAGCTGGACAGCAAGGCTAAGGCAAACCGTAAGCTTAACACTCCTGATGGATGAAGTAGATTCAAGCAGCAGCAAGGTGAACTCTGTTAAGCTCTGTTACACAATCTAAAGCAGCCAGGCATGACCTCTGATGAAGAAATGGGGCTATGTCTCATCATCCCATGTTGGATGAGGATGCAGTAGTTTCCAAAGCCATGGCATTGAAAAGCTGATTTAACCTTTGGGGTCCTATCCTTTGTAGCTTTTCTGCTTTTTAATACTGGTGGTGCTCTAGCACAGCTAAGCCCCAGAGCACTTGTAAGGATCTCTGTGTGGATTGAGTTGTCTGACTTTTCAGTCCTTGACTTTGAATGCTGTCTTTGACTTTTTCCTCTAGTGAGGTAGCTGTGATGAGCCAAATACAAGCAGGGCGTATTGCTGACACTGCTTCTGTGAGCCGTAGGAGTAGGAGCAGAGCGAGACATATCGTGCAAATTTATTTTGCTCATTTAACATGCAACAAATAATTTAAATAAATTAAAATGCTAACACCTTAATGGCAAATCAATGAATCACTTAGCGACAATAGATCCTCCAGTACCTTTTGTGTCTGCATTAATGCTGCATTAGATCAAATTACCTTTATTATGATGGATATGAACTGAACTCATTTAGCAACAGGACAGCCAGCAATTCACTGAGTCTCAGTGCTTCTGTCAGGGACCTTGATTCAGGGAAACATGACAGTTCAAGGGAGCACTGCAGTTTCTGTACTTAAGCTTCTGTGGAAGTACCCAACCTCAGCCCTCTTTCTGAAAGGTATGTGCACAGTGTATAAAGAGCTGCACAGAACCAGTGAAAATGAATTGCTGATAACCCCCTCAAATTATTGTTTTCTGTGTATTTTAGCTGTCTGGAAAAAAGGCATGGATGAATTTGGAGTTAGTTTACCACCCTGCTCCCATCATCACAAAATTAACTATTCAGTAATTACAGAATTGCCAACTTCAGAATAAAAAAAACCATCTGGGACAACTGATTTTGCTTGCAAATTGGTCATCTTCGTAGGAAAAGGAAATGGTTTATGTGCACAGCTGGCCTGATCTTAGAGTTAACTGGAGATATTTAATCCTTGTTTTAAGACTCTGGGTCAGCCCTATGGGATGGATAGCCCATTCTAAGGCAACTATGACCCCCACAGCTTTTGTTGTTTTCCATAATCCTGAATATACTTCCTAGGAAATTCTCCCATTAGAACAGATGGAATAATTGAGCTAGATGTTTCCCAGCCCATCCAATTTTTCGGTCAGAAAAATTATGCTATTGTTACATTTTATTGGGAGTTCCCTTTGTTTATATTGTACCAATTCACCATTTCATAGAATCATCGAGGTTGGACAAGACCTTCAAGATAATCAAGTCCAATCATCTGCCCTACAACCCCTAACCACAGAACCATCTCCTGAAACTTCATGTCTACCTGTTTTTTTGACCCTCCAGGGCTGGTGCCTCCCCCACCTTCCTGGGCAGCCTGTCCCAAGGCCTCCCCACTCTTTCTGTGAAGAGCTTTTTCCTAATACCCAATCTGAACCTCCTCTGGCACAACTTAACCCCATTTTCTATCCTCCTATCACTAGTTACTAGAAGAGGCAAACACCTGCCTCACTACAACCTCTCTTCAGGTAGTAGTAAAGAGCAATGAGGTCTCCTCTCAGCTTTCACTTCTCCAGGTTGAACAGCCCTAGCTACCTCAGTCTCTCCTCATCAGACCAGTCCTCCAGACCCCTAACCAGTTCAGTTGACTATCTATGCACCCTCTCCAACACCTCAGTGTCCTTATACTGTGGTGCCCAAAACTGCACACAGTACTCGAGGTGTGGCTTCACCAGAGCTGAGTATAGGGACAGGATCTCCTCCTTAGTCCTTAGTCATTTGCGTGAGATAGTGTTTTTCCAAGAGGTCTGAACCAGGGACACCAGTTTTGAAGAACCAGGCCTTTAAGTTAGATGCTTATCTCATTCTGGTTTGAAGAAGCAGGTTCTTCAAGTTCCTCTGGCCATCTTTGAGAGAAGCATAATCATATGCATTAGCCTCTGTATCCTGATGCTTAGTGCACACCTACGTAGATGGATTTAAACATCCTGGAGCTTGCTCTGCCTATGTTTGGTGTAGTTCCAGTGCATCAGTTTGAGAAATCTGGTATGTCCCATGGACACGGCATCCTCAGAAAGAGTAATGTCCTCCTGTACCATGTGGTATGAGCACAGATATGTACAGTTGTCAAGGAGTGGCTAATGCTATTTAACATGCCATTATACATCTGTCTATCTAGACCCTTAAAGGTTAAGTTAAACTGGGGTAAGAGCTATTGCAGTATGTAAGTGGGCATGTGACTGGGTTTAAAAAGTCCTGCCAGCAATTCAGAGCATAGTACCTCATCTAAATTTACAGCACTACTGTACTCTAATGTAACTTTTTATTTGCATCTGAATCCTCACAGAGAGGTGAATTTCTGCTGCAAGATAGGCTGGTGTTTACTGAACTGGCTTTTCATTTGTTTCTGGCACATTGCAAGCCATTTAAAAGGCGCCCTTTTGCATTTCTGAGCTCAGGAGCGGAGTGCTGCAGCTTCATGCATTATTGAAGAGTGTGACCTCAGCCCGTACAATATAGCAGGGATCCAAATGATCAGCAGACACAAGTTTTCTATATGCACACATGCAGGTCAAGAATGAGCTTCCAGAGAGGTAGGAGAGGGAAAGAACTGAGAGCAAATACAGAATATAAATTAAAACCTGTGCTTCAGCAAAACTGAACAAATAATTTTTATGGGGGAAGCAGCAGATTAAAATACTGGGCTTTAGAAGTCCAGGTGACCTCTAAGACTTTTTTTTGTGGTAATCTGAGCTGGCCAAGCACTCGGTCTCTCTCAATTTCTTCTCTAGAAGCTGTTTTGCTCTATGTATAGCTATTGAATATTCTTTGAAGCAGAACCTCAGTAACCCATTTCCTGGTCGAATGCTCTCACCTGAAGGTCGTATCTAGTCATCCTTTCCCTTCACCTGACCTGTATCATAATGAAGAATAGCCTTTAAAGTTATTTAATAGCCAAAGGAAATACTTTAATGTGATTGAATTGAAGTGCTTGGTCCCTTTAGGTGATCAGGAAAAGATCAAGAGGTTATTTTGGGAGAATTCACGTCCTGTTTTAGTCCCTCTGGCATTAGCTATGGATGTTAGCCCAAGAGAGCAAGGTAGGAAAAGGATCTGTACGTGTAAAGTGACAAAACTCAACTTGGAGCACAAGTTTCTATCAAAGGGAGGGAGGTAATCAAGTGTTAAAACAACGCGTAACAGCAAGTTCTCCCTGACGACACCTTCAGGTCAAGTCTGGATGCCTTTTCTGGAAGAACAGTTTCAAACAGAAGGGATGGGGTTTAATAAAGGAGCAATTGGTGAAATGCAAGAACTGCTGCCGAGAGAGCACTCAGGTTAGATCTAAAGCTATGGCAATCAACTTATGACAAGGCTTGGTTAACGGATGGCAGGAATTATTTCATGTGAGGCAAGCGTGTGCATGTGATATTTTGGAAATCTTGTGTTTTCCTGAGCAGAATAGTCTGAAGATTTTTCAAAATGTTATTTATATTTTTTTCATCCCATTAAAAACAAACAAACAAGCAAAACCACCCAAACCCAAGAGAACTAAATGTGGTCTACCTTATCAGCTAGGACAAGCTCGTTCCTTCTTGAAGATCCTTTATGAGCTTCCACCTTCCTGTGCATCAGCTCTATCTGTACAGCCACATCCCTTACCGTCCACTCATTTGCTGGAGTATAATGTTCCCTGGGTTTGAGGTAACGCAGAGGTCATTGCAAATTCTCTTCTGTTTGTCTTTGCATGTGTTAATGCCAATTTGGCTTTGAAAAATACGATCTACGTGTATGCTGTTGTGTACCTATAAAATATTCATACTGAGATTGGCAAGTCAGTGTAGCTGGGACCCAAGTTAAGCCAGTAATATAATTTTAAGACTCTGGTAAGTGTACCAGTGGCTTTTGTTATCTGCTTTGTTTTCCTCAAATGTTAGTTCTATATACATATGAGATGAGGAAGCCAGACTTTTTTGTTTAAGAGATGCTAAATTATTTCCATAAATCTTGCATTGTTGGCTGTTTAAATTATTATGAGCCAAGGTCCCTGGCACTAAAGGCTCCACACTACAATGAAACGTGTTCATATTTTCTGCTTTTATGAATTTAAATTATAGCAGGGTACTTTCTTTCTCTTCTGCCTCATGCTTTTTCTCCTCAGAGCACTCCACTGTGGATATTCACAGATGGGCTAATAATAATCATAAGGGTTGCCTATTTGTCACCCTGTCATGAGTTGCCAGAGATTCTTTATTTGTGCTATTAAAAGCACTCAAACAACCCCCCGCTCCCCACACACACACCTTTTAGCTGTTGATGGTCTTCCTCAAAGGCCTATTTAGTTTCCAGAAAAGAACTGAAAAAATCAGGGTTATAATCTTTAAAAAGAACAAAGAACAACAAAGAAATTTTTCTACTTGGTAATAACTGATCTAGGTCTGCTTAGTCTAGTCCTGCCAACGTGTACTCCTTCTGCAAGGTGTTCCTTTCTTTACCCGAAGGTAGGACATGAGGGAATTTCACATCATGACTAAGCAATGAAGATTTGCCACTAGTTTGGCAATAGCTTTATCTACATCACCTATGTTTTACAGAATCTTCCCATTTGGAGCTTCTTTAAAGCAAAGATTTTCCTGCTGTTGTCAACCATGTAGCTTTGCTTTTCTTCATCACGTCTCCAGCAATTAATCTCCCTCCTTTACTACGAAAACAACCACCATAATATAGCAGCTATTTCCCTTTATAAGGGAACAGTGTACCCAGCTGTTGCAAGGCAAGGTGTAATGATGCATGTGAAATCCCACGTAAAACCTGAGTGTGTAGCTTCAGGCAATTCTCCCAAGCAGGATTTACCTGGCAGCCTGCACTTCACATTCTGGTTTTGCGAAAAATACCCTGAGAGTTATTCACTTGTGAGAATTACAGAATGCTTCGGGTTAGAAGGAACACTTAAAGGTCATCTAGTCCAACTCCCCTGCAGTGAGCAGGGACATCTTCAACTAGATCAAGTTGTTCAGAGCTCCATCCAATCTGACCTTGTTTCCAGGGATGGGGCATCTATCACCTCTCTGGCAAAGTGTCTTCCTCACAGCCAGTTTAAATCTTCCCTCTTTTGGTTTAAAACCATCACCCTTTGTCCTGTAGCAACAGGTGCTGCTAAAAAGATTGTCCCCACCTTTATTACAAGCTCTGTCTGTGTAGCGAAATTTGCGATAAAGTCTTCCCAGAGCCTTTTCCAAGATGAACCTCAATCTCTCAGTCTTTCTTCATAGGAGAAGTATTCTAGCCCTCTCATAATTTTTATACCCCCTCCACAAAAGTGTTTTAAAATGATTAGAAGTTATGAAAACTTTGCTTTTGTACCTCTGGTGCTGATATGTGTGGCACCACACTCACGTTGACTATACTATTAAAGAGTCTTCAGAAGTACCTGTAACAACAGTACGCAGTCCTCTCCCTGCCAGCACACATCTTTTGTGCCTTTATTTGGGGCACAAAGGAGGGTTTGGGAGCAGGGAATGTTTTTCTCTGTGTGCAGACAGCACATAGAAATATGGAGCAGACTTTGGCTGTAGATGATAGGTCAGGTCACAACAGAAATAGGGAGGTCTTACAGTGCCAACCAATATTGTCTCCTCTGTGTCTGAAATTCAAATTTTTCCCACGGTGCTATCTTCAAGAATCCTGATAAATTATGTACACTAGTTGGAGTTGGCCATCTGATACAATCCCTTCCAGTGCTTTCTATTACCAAATTACTTCCTCTGGGAGCTTATAGTAATGGAAGAAATGGTCAAGATGAAGTGGGAGCTAGCTAATTGGTAGACATGGGCTACCTAAGCATTAAGTAAACTAATCCTACTTTATATTGTTATTCTCAGACCTCACTTCTGTTATCTAAACTTGCTGCTATGTTTCCAGCTGGAATACGGAACTTAGCTTAATGAAGATGCACTTATCCCACATTTTACAATTGATCACTCATTATAATAAATGCATAACCATGTTTTCAGTGGCTTGTCCCTGTTGCTGTTCACATGCTAATGTGGCCATCATTGCTTTGGGTTTGCTGTGTACAAATGATAAAAGCCATTAATAACTGGAGTAGCTCATGGTCTCTTTCGTAATTTGCACATCCCTTACTGGTATTGGGTGGCTTGAGGTCCAGGACAAGAGTTACTTCAGCTTCTGCAAGAAACAGAATGTTACTTAGTGTGAACAGTGGAGAATTTTGTTAAGTTCAATGCTATTAAGGGGGCTGAGTTCCCTGGAGTTGAGAATCCACAGAATTGCAACTTATGATCAGCAGTTGGGGATACCAACCTCGGCAACATGAAAGAACAAGCAGGTAAAAGTGAAGCATAGTCTTGTAGACTCTATCCTAAACCATTTTACACTGCTGAAAACCATTGCTGAGAAACTAATGAACAGCTGCACCAGGTCTCCTGAGTTCTGTACCTGTAGCAGGGGCACTCAGAAGGCTGTGGCTTGTACAGAAATGCTAGACCCTTATGTAGAGCAGGCAGACCTAAGAAAATGATGTCAGTGGTCCTTTGAGGAACAAAAACCTGTGGTTTCTTTTTACAGCCATTAGTGACAATTGTTCTGCTGCATGTGGTTGGTCAATTCAGTCATAACAGACAAACTGCTTGTAAGTCCTGTGATGGTTGACCTTGGCATACATCTGCTTTGACGTTCAGGGTAATCTTCAGCATGAAGTGCCAAGACAGTTCATTTTTAGCTTAACTGTTTTATTAATTTCAAATGCTTTCATCCTATTGTAATGATCCTTTTCTTCACCTCATCCTGCTTTTCTGTCCATCAGGAACCACGTTTGCTTAGACATAATTATTTTTAGATACTTGAAATTTCAGCTCTTGCCATTGTTTGTGAGCTGCCCTTTGTGGACACAGTACTCAGTGTGTGTCTCTGTGTGTGTGTGAGTGTGTGTGTGTGTGTGTGTGCATGTGGGAGCTTCTCTATATCATGCAGACACTCAAATGTGAGTAACTCAAAGACAGTCTTGTAGTTAAGGTTGCAAAAGTTTGTACTGGCCAGTACAGGGCTACTTGCAAGGCTTCCCTAAACCTCAGCTGCCTTCTAGAGTTTCTTTCTCTGTGTTTTCTTGCCTGCATTTTCAAGAAACCTGGGGTTTTATTCTTTTTTCCTTCTCTCCAGCTCCTAAGATATTGTCTGTATTTTCGCCCACAAGAGGCTGCCATGGGTTTTATGTTTCTATGGAAGCTTATTTATGAGAGCTTGTGCTTCAAGGTGCACAGTCTTTGCAGAAGAAATGTGTATGTCAGGGATATGATTAGTTTCTGTTGTGTGAGCATGGCTGAGCACAGCTGAGGTTTACTTTATTAGCAGTAAACCAATAATTCTGTAGTTTTCATATTGTTTATTCTGTGGTATCACCCTTTCTGTCTTGACTTCAAGGGTCTGAGGAAGAAGATTTTGTTTGTTTGCTGAAAAGAAAATCCTCACTGTTTTAGTTTTAATGGCAAATAGTACTTTTAGTTTGAATAGGTGAAGGATGAGGTATTAAGGTCATCACACTGTTGCATTTGTAAGTGACCAGGGTAGCAGGCAATGGAAGAATCCCTGGCACCAGCAATGTTAGTATTCATCAGACCACACGCATTGATCCAGGGCAGAAGTTTTGTACTGGAGGCTCCCCTTGCTTGCCCCAGCAGAGAGATGGTTGGGAGCTCTCATCCTTGTGATGTGGGAGTCCCTGAGGTCTGTAAGGAAGGCAGGATTGTACTTTGGAAGCCAGAGAGAGGAAATGATGGTCTTAGCGTGTTACAAGCCCCTACTTTCAGCAGCTCCCAGACCCTCAGTATGGAAGCAAGAGTGAGAGAGAAGGAGAATTACAGTTTTTGGTAGCACCCCAAAATCATGGGCTATGTATTTAAGGGGTTTGTAATATTTGGTGGAAGCACAGTCCAGCACTGTGTTAAAGTTGGTAAGAAGTAGATTATGTTGTATGTGACCCCATAGGTATCCATATGGAAGACCTCATAAATGCTTGTAGGTATCTAAAGGGTGAATGTCAGGAGGATGAAACCAGACCCTTTTCAGGGGGAAGGCAAGGAACAATGGGTACAAATGGGAACACAGGAGCTTTAATTGCAACATAAGGGAAAACCTTTTCACAGTGAGGGTAGCAGAGAACTGGAACAGGCTGCCCAGAGAGGTTGTGGAGTCTGTTTGTGAAGACAATCAAAACCTGCCTGGATGTGTTCCTCTATGATCTGCTCTAGGAGAATTTGCTCAAGCAGGGAAGTTGGACTAGATCATAGCATTCTGTGATTCTGTGATTTTTGTTTTTCATTGTTATTCTCATAGTGTTCAGAGATATTTGCAAGGGGGAATAGTTTCTTTGTGTATTGCCTGGTTTTAGTGGGATTGAGAGCAAATTTATTTACTTACTCTACTGCAGTATGTTTATGGCTTAAGTAGTGAAGAAATACCCATGAGACACTATTATACTTACCTTTCAGGTGATGGAGTGGTTATTCCAGCCACAAGGCCCATTGAAGGGAGATCAGAAGATAATTGACTGTTGAACTTTTGAGCAATGCTAAAGTCAATTGCTGTAGAGGTCACTTTATTTGAACAATGTGCCCGTTTACAAAGGGTTACAGAATGCCAATAATAATTTTTGCTTTAATGGAATTTCTCAATATTGTCAAGGGAGAATTAACTTTTAAATGTTGAACTTAAATATCTTATTAAAATTTGAATCTCCTGGACAAAGAACCCAGCTTTTTTTTCTATTATTGCAATGAATGTGAAATATTTTCAAAGAATGTTCTTTGGACAATGCCTGAAGTCAATGCTTGGATTGCATGCCAGAAATAATTCATTGTTACCTCCAGTCAGTCAGTTGCTAGTGTGTGCGTGTAGAGCATGTGCTTATATACATGCTGGTCTCTAGAGCTGAGAAAATCACTTGGTAGGAGTAAATACAAACATGATGAGGGAAGTAGAATGACTGAGTTAATACCAGGGTGAAAAACTATCTAGTGTCAGGAAATAGAATGTTCCATCAAGCAGGTCTCTGTGATATTGTGCTGGCAGGTGGGAATGCATGTGCATTCTTAACCTGCTGCTGGTTGCATGAACACAGGAAACATACTCATGCAGAGCTGCTGTGAATACTTCACTTGGCTCTGGCAGCTAAGGCTCTGTCTCATTACTTTCTCACTTTGCAAAGCAAGTTCACACCTCCCTGCAAAACTCCAGATCCATAGATTTATAGGTTGGAAGGGACCTTAAAGGTCATCTAGTTCCAACCCCCCCTGCCATGAACAGGGACACCCTCCACTAGGACAGGTTGCTCTGGCCTTGAACACTTCCAGGGAGGGGGCATCTACAACCACCCTGGGTAACCTGTTCCAGTGTCTCAGTCTAGATCTACCCTCTTCCAGCTTGAAACCTTTACCCCTGGTCCTACCACTACAAGCCCTAGTAAATAGCCCCTCCCCAGCTTTCCTGTACCCCTTTCAGGTACTGGAAGGCTGCTGTAAGATCACTTTGGAGTCTCCTCTTCTCCAGGCTGAACAGCCCCAAATCTCCCAGCCTGTCCCCACAGATGAGGTGCTCCAGCCCTCCAATCATCCTCATCTCCCTCCTCTGGACACATTCCAACAGTTCAATATCCTTCCTGTGTTGG